>JXSR01S031426.1:3025-19570 GCA_000969725.1 Ophiothrix spiculata
TAGGTATATACAAATAAAAAATATGTTGCAAAAACATAACATTTTAACACATGCAATTTATGGATTCATTTTAATGATAAGAATACAATAGTACAGGGGCAGCTGAGTAAATGAAATATTGCACCTTCAATGAGTGAGATACAACAACATATACAAGGAATGATTCAGCACAGATTATTTCAAGACGGAGAGAAATAACCCATTATTTTGGAACTCCCTTTTTTACATTCTAAAATGCTGCACCTGAATGGATAATCTGGGTTTACTATTACCTTAATAAAACCTCTATGTGACTCATTTATAACAAAAAGGGGATCTTTTACAAGAATGAAAACTTAATTAATGGCAGCTCAACTAGTGTGCATTATATACCGCATTGATAAATTTAAAACAGTTGATTGGGTAAAACCCAATCACATGATTTTAAAAAGCCCTACCATATCCAGGAAAGCCCCAATACATGTGGTACTTTTAAAAGTACCATTTTAGCGCTAAATAGTAGATTTGTAAGTACTATTTAGCGCCGATGTCATTTACCTTAATGTGATGCAACTAAATCACTAAATTACACATGCATCCATCTTACACCCGGGCACAAGTTATTGCATATGCTAACCTAAGCACACATACCTTGTTAGCATTATGTGAATGTGTGCTTTTTAATAAGATTTAATACTAAATATGCTTTTTGGCACGTACAAAATACAGAAATCACAAATTTATTAATTAATGCGGTATATAAAACAAAAATTACTGACTTTTTCAGATCCCTGGGTTAAAACTGATCCTTCAGTGACTAAAATTTATGCTATTTTACTTAGGAGCTGTATACCTTCAGTAAACTTAAAATTTTAAAGTCACTTCAGATCCATAGTTTTAACCAGAGCTCTTCAAGTCGGCATATATGTGTATATTATTTACACTGAATTTGCAAGGACATGATTGCAATGATCATATAAATAAACAGAGCACCATTTCTCTAACCTGCAGTAACCAAAATGATAAGAACCTTGAGAACAATATATACAGAACAAGAGGATTTGCAGAGGCAGAAAATATGTCAAACGTCAGCAGAATCTTTTATAAATAATGATTCATTTACCTGAAATAGTTTACAGATATTAAACACTGGCCATCTTACAGATACATTAACTAAGGACTGTGTCTGACTACCTTTTATTTGGATTCAAAGAGTCATTAATTGTAGCAATTTAAGACATGAATGCAATCAGCGTTAGAAATAAGCGGTGTCCCATCGCAAAATGCGACACATTTTGGGCCGTTTGCGATCCAATTTCACAAGTGTGTAGCAAAAAAATGCGATGCAACAATCCCATGTTTACTTTTCATCTTTTGCATCATCAAAGACAAACCTTTGAAAATGTGTGTTTTTCCAACAAATATCTAAACTTAAGTATGATAAAATGACTTATCTTCCTATTAATTTCTTCTTTCATTTAAACTTCTATTTTTGCACAATATTGTATTTCCTCCTACATCGCGACTTTGCCAATTTGCAAGTTTGTTGAATAAGGTCGAGTCAACCCTGCGACCTTTGTTGTCTGGGGACTGTAAAGTTTTTTATGCTACTCTAAAATTGCTACACAAAATTTATGAATTGCTACACAAAATGAAATGTGTGTAGCACTTTTTGCTACACAACATAAAATTCTTAAGGCGAACGCTGAATGCAATTCATTACAGTCCTGGTAGTAGTGACTGCAGTGTTACCGCAAGCATCTAGTATTAATAAGCTGAAGCATAGTTGTATGCTTTGTTATCTGTTATCTGCTGCCAATATGGACTAATATTTTAAAGATCGTCTATGGATTCGTTACTGCAAGTCACTGCTACTAGCATGGGAATGAATTGCAGCCTCATCTAATAAGCAACTGGAGTTTGCTCTAAGGCTATTTTGCATCCTTTAGATGAGTATTTTACCCATGCTAGTTTTGGCATTTTGTTTGATTTGATTGTTTACCATCATGCTATTGACATGCGTATTTTGAGTGGAGTTCAAGTCCAGAACAAACTTGGGCAGTACTCTGTGTCACAGCCTTTTTCACACTCAAACTGGCATTATTGGTAAAATGTGCACCCACAAAAGTTTGTTGTGTTCTTAAAATATTTTTTCTTGTCACATTCATCTTCATAACTGATGATTGAAAAGTTGAGCAAGCATAATAGATTTGGAGTGCTGATTTTAATTGTAAGACTGAATCTTCTAAAGGCAAAATGAAAGAAAAGGCTGTTAGAAGCTGCTGACGCACAAAAAAGCCTGTGTAGTAAATAGAAAGTGATTGAGTTTAGCACAGTCTTTATAAACTTTAGCAAAGTTTTAATTATTAACCTATGATTAAGACTTTGCTTGAGTCAAAATATCAGACACTTTAATCGCATTCTAATTTATAAGTCAAAATTAAGCTAAACCTAAAAAAAATCGAAAGATATTTAAGAAAGCTCTTGATTAAAGATAAAATAACATCCTTAGAAAAAAAATCTTCCATCTTGTTTAGGCTTTTACCAAGTAAGCTCCCATTGCACTAAGCTAAAGGAAGCTTATTTTCTACTGGGCTCCAAGATGTTTTGAAATTCAGTTATTGAATGCAGGATGAAGACCAGAATATCCGGAGAAAAACATGCGGAAGCGAGCATGGACTGAAAACCAAATGCACATAAAGCGCCGGGCCGGGAATCAAACGCTATGGATAACATATAAATATTGGTAAAATGAACATATTTGCTTCCTCAATATCATTGACCACAACTTTGTTAGCATTAATACCTGTACTTTGATTGAGATAAAACAGAAAGATCAATCTGGGTTTGCTTTATTTTCCATATCATTATCAAAGGATAATTGTCCTCTCCTCTCAGAGTAAATCAATCAATCAATTTGTTAACTTATATCCATTCCAAAGTTCTTGCTACATATAAAAGAGATATTTTTCCTTGGTAAATTGTCAACACTGTCACATTTTCAGTACATATAAATTACTACACTCTCGTTTCTAAAATAATACAAGACTTCCTTCCTATAATGAAGTACCATAAATAAATTGTTAAATTAAATAGTTAAACTTCAGACAAGGATATATTTGTTATTGGAAGAAGTTGATACAGGGTCCTTCATTTACCATTGAACTTTCCGCCTCTCAAAAAACGCTTCTTTTTGACAGATTTTATCGTAAAAGTGGAGACTTTAACATAGGGATAGAATGGCTTGACCCACCCTCTTTATTAGAAGCCTGCTGCTTAGTAATTACTAGGTGAAATTGGCTGTTGAGTTAGTTTTACAGTCTCTGCCACAATAAAGAAATTGCACATTTATTGAAATCGCAGAGCTTGCAAAACAATGGCAGACACAATGAAATCAACTTCTAAAAAGTTACACAGCTGATAGACATATCAAATGTTGTAATAAAACAAAAATATTGTCATAAAAGATATACAAAATATCAGAATAAAGAACACCTTGCATGGCATGCACCAACAATCGAGTCTCCTGTAATTACTCTCAAAAGCCATTTGTCATAAAAGTATATGTCAAAATCAGAAAAATGGGGTTTTAGAATCAGCTTGTCCATGTCCAATGTCATCTTTTTATAGTGTACTGTACTTGCGTGTAATTACAAAATCAGAGAGACGCAGTGCACTGTTAATTACCTGCTAGGTTCATAAAATAAAATGTGGCACAAATTCAACAAGTTTTTCTCTAACCTTAATATCCTTAATACATATAACATTACAGATCAATTTTGTACTTCATTATGTAGTAGTAAATAAAATACATCTGGTTATGGGTCTCTTCTACCAATAAATAAATAAATATACATGTATATATCATATCACACGGACTATTTACATATACAACATGAATCCTCATATGAGTGAAAGAAAGTCGTATCTGCAATGGCTACCCTAAGTTACATTTATTTGGCACTTTGTCACAAGAGAGTGCAGAATTCTTCAGAATTTCCCTGTCATATATTAGTGGCTCTTGAAATGGTTCTACATGTCATTTCAAGATCCACTGACCCAAGACTGTACATTCCACAGTCTGCAGTTCAAATTTATGTCAAATGGCAGCTATGACTTTCTTGCACTCACGTGACAAATTTGTCTTAGCTACTGGAGTCATTGCATCACTAACGGCAGGGGGATGACTTGGGGGGTTAGATATAATTATACAACAATTATATAGAGTTTGGGTTAATATATTTTATACACTGTATATGATATATGGGACTTGTATACACAACATTTAAATGTACAGTATGTATATATCATTTGTATAAAATCTTTCTATGGAGCAAACTCCACACATTGGAATGGCTTTTACATAACACACAGTTAAAATTTCTACAAATTATCTTCTAGAAAAAGAAATAACTTTTCATCTATTACTGATCATCAGGCAATTCTCATCTATAAATTCATTATTCTAAATAACTTGCACAATTAAAATCTTTTAAGTACACACTTAAAAACATATTTGTAAAACTCAATCAAATCTTTCCAAATCAAATTCTCTCTCTGAAAATTGCCCACAAAACATTCATCTGAAGACTGTTATATTGTAGATTCTAATCCATTGGGAAATTGTCACTATCATTTAAGACAATCATACTTTCATTTCCTTTGAAAAAGACGCAATGCTTCTTTAGTCCTTTTCATGAGAAAAGTACTTTCAACTACAAGTGAATATCCTAATTCAATAGGACACTTGACTGGCCAAAAAATAACAACCTCTACAAAATTGCACCTCTTAGGATTCATCTGAATAGTGTCATCAGACAATAGCATCCTTTATATTCAGCAGTTTGAAGTTGGACTAAATGGAATACAATGTTGTGGTAAAAATACTATTATACTCTTTTTATTTTGTTACCAATGATCTTCATCTAGTCCAAACCCTGTTCTTTACAAAACCTATTCTTAAAATTTTACATATTACTTTCAGGCCTCAATGATAATTTTGCACAAATATCCTTGAGCCACTTGTTGGAGTTTCTCTTCATAATACATATTCACAATAACCAATATATATACTTCATATTCTCCTATGCAAATATTCCCATACTTGGAGAGCTAGTGTGGCCTCACAGCACAGGACTTTTGAGAACTAAATTCAATCAAGTTTGGGTACAGTCAATGAGTTACATCCTTGGGCAAGGTATTTACTCTAGATTGCTTCATGGGGGAGCTTTTGGGAAAAAAAATCATCTAAGATATCATTAAATGTTTTTTACCACTAAATTGGCCTTAAGTTGCAGTAAAAATATTCCCAATGCTTTTTGGACAGTTATCAGTTAATAATATATGTCCACAATTTAATTACAAATGTATTATAATTATAATTATGAGCTGCTGTAAACGCACCAAAACTATCAAGGGCCAACTATCAATTGACAATATCATAATTTAGTAAAATATAAATTTTTATAATTCCTTAACTTTGGACCGCTGTTTACATACATAGCAGGGTTCCTTTTGTTCATAATGCGATTGTTACTTTGTGCAAGTGGAGAATTGTCAAAAAAAAAGAAGAAAAATGGCAATTTCAGTAACCATCAGTCTTCACAGATTGTCCACAGGAACAGATGTTAGACTTTCATAAAAAAATCACTAAAAGATTAGTCTAAATTATTTATGGTTCTTGTGATTAAAATTATAGTAAAGTACTGCATTCAGTATGTAAAAACAGAGATATGCATATCAGCAGCTAATCTATTCAGTGATTTAATGATTATGGTTAGCTGTAAAAAAAGAGTCTTTCCTTTTGCCAAATTTGGTTAAAGCTTACTTATGATCGCATTGAAATATAGTACTGTGTGGAATTATGCATTAAATTACTGTACAATATAAAATAGAATAATTAAATTCTAATCTTCATACAAGTATCAGAAAGCAACAGTATATGTTAAGGAATGTCAAGAACTGATAGATTTAAATTGAAAAATGCATATATTTTTTTCTTTCACAAAACCGTAAAAAATGAAAGTTTAATAAATTCTGTTAAGTATTGAATTCATTTGAATATAGACAATGCAATAAATACAATTATTTCTCTTATTCTCTTACCAGTTGCAGAGTATGTATATAAATAATTATATAGCTAAATTCATTTACTTAAATATATTCACTTGTATAATTACAAAATTCAGTATATTAATAACGATCCCTTCTTTTGCAGACCATGTGTATGAATACCCGTTTAGTAGTAGTAAAAGTAATTGCAGCCAACAATGGAAGCTTTGCTCTTGGTAATATGTCACCACAGCAACTTCAATACTTGACTACATGAACTAAAATCAAAAGATTCTTTCTCGTGGGAAATGCACACAAGTTAAAGTTCCAAATCGGTAAATAAAAAGATATTAAGGTTACAAACCATAAGGAGTACCTAGCTTCTTCCGTCAGTGATGTACATCTACAATCAACTTGCAGTTAAAGAACTGCACGCAAGAACAATTTAAAACTCTCCTCAAAACTCATCTTTTTAAGGATGCCTACTAGCAGTAACTTTTTGAGCTTTGAGCGCCTTAGAACATTTGTATGATACTGGTGCTAGGACATAAATGACTTTTTGATTTGATTTTGATTTGCCAAATAACCACTACGGGGATAAAAAGTTGTCAACAGTTCAAATCTCTTCAGATTCAGCCATCACAAAAGCACCTGGAGTACACTCTTCTGGTGGTAGTTATTTATAACATTGGTTGTGAACAACCGCAACGAGGATAAAATACTGTTACCAGACCAAATCTCATCAATTTATGGATTCAGATATCATAAATGCAACGTGAATACTTTCTTCAAGTGTACATACACCTATCATTAACTGGCCTAATTATCACTTTAAGGATAAAAATGATGTTACCGATTCAAATCCGCAGTCTCAATTTATGGATTCAGCTGGCACAAAAAGCATCGATAGTACTTTCTCCAGATGTAGATATACAGCTACGGTCATATAATCTCTATGAGGATAAAAAGGATGCTAGGGTGAATATCGTCAATGAATGGAGTCGGCCGTTACAAAAGCGCCTGGTGTACTCTCTTCTGGTGGTAGATGGACGGCTATCGTCAACTGCTCTAGTAGCCACTACATAAAACAAACAAAGAAGCAGGAAAAAGTTTTAGTTTTTGTGAAATCTATTTCTATAATAAATATATTTCAGCTAAGCTTCTTCACAGCATCTGATTAGAGATATTTTTGATGAAGCCTACTGGGGAAGATAATTTCAACGTCCCAATTACTCTGTGATTTGGAAAGTCATTTAAAGCCATTGATTCCAGTGTCAATGCTCAAGCTTGGAATGCTGCACATTATTAGTCACTGAAAAAGATTTTACTACTTAAAAAGGAATTTTGGCTATCCATTATGGGACAATACATGACAATGCGTTCAGCGTCAAATGCAGTGGAGCCGCACGTTGATAATCACGGTGCAATGTAGATATACACACTATCAGACACAAAAGCTTTAATGGATTTGGAATATTTCATGTTTGAATAGGGGTGTATGTTTTTCCAATCATTTTTGGTTTACAAATCACTCATATTAGTGAACAAGAATGAGAATGAAAGATACAATTTATTGTTTTGCCTGTCATCTATCGTCTCATAATGGCTTGGCGTACATTATTTTTGCTTATCATTGAAAGGGCTACCCTACCTAAAGAAAGATTAAATAAATAAATAAATTGTTTATTTTCAAATTGTATTATATGGATAACCACTTAAGTTATAATGATAACCTGCAGCTGGCTGTTGGTAAATTATATTTCAGAGTTGTGATTTCATATTCAAAATTCACACATACAAAAGACACCTCACGAATGTGTCTACCTATATAGTATCAATTTTCTCTGATATTCCATCACTGCCTGATCAATTTCTTACCTTAGATAGCTCCTCACTGTGGCAGTCAATCTCTCTTTGAACCATCTTCCCATCATCCTAAAAAAGATGGAAAGTTATGCACAAATATATCAATATAATGAATCATAAATCTTTACGTTTACGTTTACGTAGGTTGACTCAGCAGGATCCATTAAAATGAACGTAGTGCTAAGTTGGTGACAGGTACTCAAGCGGGGAGAGCATATATGGTATATGAAATGAAGTAGCACCGGACTCCATATATCTAAGGTTCTTTGCGAGATCAAAAGTTTGCATTGGCCAACTGGTTGTGCCTTTAAGCCGGACATTTAATCTCTATTGCTTCTTCCACCTAAGTGCATTGGGAAGCTGATAAATTTGAACTAGCTCCCCCTTCCCAGATTCAAACCTAGATCTCTTCCACCTCTGATGTCCAGCAAAAGCAAGCTACTTGGGCAGCATGATGTAATAATAACAGCCACCAATTTGATTTGCAACCTCTCGATCTTAGGCTGCGATCACATAGAAGTATACGAATTGGTATACGGTATATGTTTTTCGCTCCTTGGGAGGCACTTATGTGTTTAATGATTAGGATAATCCGTATCAATTTCAAATATGAGTGCCTCTCCCGGGACCGTATAGCGAATACCATATAATGTATACTTCTAAGCAATTGCAGCCTAAAAGGCAATTTCATTAACCCTTACCCTACAAAACATCAAAAAATCACAAATCGCAAAGTTAGGTAAATCGTCTAAGTTCAAATACGTCATAGACGGGAGTTAATTATGATCACAACAAATCGCTGCCATGGCAGCGTGTGCTCAGTGGCTTGACAGTGATAGGGTTAATCAACTTTCACACCACATATGCACTGCTTTCGTTAAATTTTACTTGATAAAATGAAGTGTAAATTTCTGAACTCATAATCAATTCTAACCTTAATATGGTAGACAATTTTGCCTTCATCTAAGATAGGTGATCCTTTGATACTAGATAACACGTCAGCATGTTTCAGGTCCCAGCCACCGTACCACCTGCACTTCTCAATAACCATCACTCTTCTGAAATAGTCAAAAGATGCAAGCAAATATGTGTCATGTATAGGTTATAGAATAATAAATGCGCATTTCATACGCGAGTGAAATGAGACAAAATCAATGCACGCGTGGTCAATTTCTATGCATCCAATTTACGAGGTCCGTAGGGGCCGAGTGCAATGGACAGCAAACAAAATTTACCGCAAATGCATTGATTTTGTCTCATTTACGAGCATAATGGAATGCAAATTAATAATCTAATTCATACACAAAAGAAAAATAATATCTTTTGTGAAAAGAAATAAGGCCTTTAATATGAGTCCAGGGTTCATAGTGTCAAGACCATAGTGAATTCAAAGACTTTTAATGACTTTTAAGTCATCTCTTTAAAGACTTATCAAAGACTTTTACGAAATTTTTGCACAGATTTTATTACGTTTATTAAGGCTTCCACTGGCTACTCACTGAAATAAGTAAAACTACACATGTTAGAAGTTGAGCATAAAAATCTTAAATTTCATCATCATTTGACAATCATTCAGCATGCTTTTTAATTTAAAGACTTTTCAAAGACTTCATACAAAATTTAAAGACTATTCAATGACTTTAATGACCTGAATCATATTTAATGACTTTTCAAGGATTTCAATGACCGCTATGAACCCTGAATTGACCATCAAATTCCAAACTTCTCTACACTAAATAAATAATCACCTAGCCTCACGCTTCGCTACGCTCAGCGCTCGCAGATGGCAAACGCCTCACGGCGCTTGCTAACTCGCGCGTAGGTGGTTGTACATTTCGAAGCGTCTTTAACAAAGACTAATAATTACCTGGCAAAAACAATGAAACATTCATTCCCACTAAACGCCCCACACGCAAACAGGAACGCAACAAGTGCAGTGCATTGTGAAGATCCACTGCACGCCGCGTACTTTATATTCTTGCATTCTGATTGGCTAGGCGATAGGCGGAGTGTATAAATCAATTTCAATAAATCAAAATTCTCATGAAAGCTAATTAAATTTCATGTTTAAAAGTTATAATTAAAATCATTACCATATTGCTGTAAAAAAACATCTGGTAATTACATGTATTCCTGCATGAGGACCTATTAAAAAGTGTAACATGTAAATTCCACAATTCCTCAGACCATATCACATGCAAGAAAAAAAGTTATTATGTGTAAGGACATCACCAACCTGTTTGTGATTAAAGCAACATCTGGAGTGTTGTCATCAGATATCACAGCGTGGATGAAATACACATCGGTCTCGTAGAACTCACGTCTCCTTATGTTATGAAGCATACAGTTGCCGACTGATAAGTATGGTGAATATGGGGAGATACCCTGGATAATTAAAAAAGATATGTAATGCATTAACATAAAGTTATGATATCTAGTATTTCTTTGCCACACACTGTGAATGTCAGATAAAGAGCCTTGGCTGTTGACTGTTTGATCTGTACAAGCCTTCACATCCAAATCGATCATAACTTCATACCTGTCTGATACTGGTAATATAACCTTGAGACAAGACTACAATGTGTCATACCCGATAGAAATTCAACAAACACCGACCGGACATCGGATGGCATCCGTACGGGCGGTGTCTGTGAGCCGCACACATACTGAAAAATACTGCAAGAATTTAACTCTGAGTTAAAACCTTGTTGCTTGTTAACAATGTCTTATAAGATATGGTTACATAACAATCAGTGGCCAACCAATGACCAACCAGGCTACGCAACCATTCATCGATGTCATACCGATGTTTTGGCATTACGACTTCCTTCCGATTTCCAGACGCCTGTAGGTGACTGGTGGTTATGTGACAATAGCATTAACCTTACATCAAGAAGTGTTTGCTGATATTATCAACATGATGCAACCACAGGCTGTCTCTTCACTGGCTCATAAAACACATTTATGAAAGTTGTGATCACCTACTATGTTGCCAATCTATTATGATGATATTTGATAGCACTTTCTGGCCAATACACCATGGTATCCAAGTCTTGGACATGCATGGTCTGATGGTAGATATCCCTAGCCCTTACTTTGCCATAATGATGATTTGTTCACCTAATTCAGCTGCAATACCAATGGCTTCAAGAATCTCAGCAATACTGTCCAATATTCCACCATTATATTTACAAGTACTTACCAAAATTGGTTTAATAATCTGTGGTATCCTCCCCTTATGATTTCCAGAATACCACCTTTGCTTATGCCCTTGAAGCTAAAAATCTTTGATACCATTTTTGCAAGTACTTACCGCTTTTGGGTCAATAAACCGTGGTATCCTTGCCCTGACGATGATTTCTTCACCTAATTCTGCCGCCCTGCCGATGCCCTCTAGGATCATGGTGATGCTGTCCAGTATACCACCTGTGGGCTTCGCTATGATTCCTAGTAGCCCTTTGCCTATGCCTTTGAAGAACCCTTTGATTCCTTCATCCCGAGCACCGCTGACTGGACTGACAACAATGCCTGAGAGGCCTAGGACAACACCCTGTGAACACAACATGATACATATCAAAATCTTGAAAATGAGAATTTGGCATCATAATTTGTACCCCTAAAATTACAAACTTTTAAAACAGATTTTGAAACTCAAAATCCTTTCCTTTGTGGAGCTGAGATTTAAAAAGAGTCCAAATTCTCAGTCAGGATTTGAATCTGAGCCTTGCTCCTATTAAAAATGCCATGCCAACTTAGCTATAAAGGCTACGATCAAGGACAAAAGTTGTTTGAATGGACCAGTTGTTTTGGCTCTTCTCAACCATGAGTAGCAATTACAAACAGCAAGTGATGATAATTCACCATCCATACCCTACCCCTCCCCTCCAAACATGAAATGCTGAAGAGAATGATGGCATTTCTATTTTGATCAACATTGAGTGGTGAAGAAGGGGAACCTTCAAAAATCATTGAGAAGTATTGCAGCAAAACGTGCCAACACTTTTTCATTTCATTTCATTTATTTGTTTCACCTCATCATACACAAGAAAATACATAAAGTATGTAAGCAAATATAAAAATACAATGTGTAATTTTGTATAATAATATACATCAGAGTATATTATAAGTCGATTCATTCAAGTGTATGAGAGACATGGATGCCTCCAAAAACGCTTGGCGTGTGAGGTAGACAGAAATGAAGTAGACAGAATAACAAAGAAAGCAAGACCAAACAAAACAAAACAAAACAAACACAAAAAGTAACCTTAATTGTTTTTTATTGTAAGCCAGCACCATCAGCATTGCTGCTTGCTGGTATTTTATACAATCAATCAATCAATCAATTCATTTGCACTTTGAGCACTTCCTGAACTAATACTTCACCAGAGAATTTTTCATATTAAAAGAGTCAACATTAGGCTTTGAAGACCGCTATTCCCAAACTGATTTGAAACTGAATCTACACAAATATAGTAGCAATACACCTACCATAACAAAGCCTTGGCCAGCGTGAAGCATTGTCCTGGGGAAGCTGTCTGGATGCACTTGTAAGTACATCTGTCGTCTCTGAGTAAAAGGGGAAAAATTAATTTATCAACATACTGATCATCAGGTATAATTATGTACATCTATGAAAAACATGGAAATGGAACAAAAAAGGTAACAAATAGGCTAAAATACAACAAAATTGAGGATATTGTCTAGGAGTGTTTTGGGTTTGAATTCGAATACTTATGGATAAAGGTGGGTAGGTATATAAGGTATGCATGTGATCAGTATTTGGACAATCTTGGACTTCCTAGAGCATATACCTTTGTCAGTGTCTGCTTTCCAAAGTGCCTGGAGAAACTCTACAAATACAGAACTAGAACTGAGGATTATGCCGAGACTCATTGGAGGGATATATGGAAGAAAATGAAATGACATCAACATAATTGTATCCTGCTAAATTGTGCTTACCTTTTGGTAGTCGTTATCAAATGATAAGACAGCCAAGGCTCTACCTAGTGTCCCAGATAGACCTGCAAAGGTATCTGCCACACCACCTAGCAGATGAAAGAAAGGCATACATATTGTCATTGTGATTTTTGCAGATTTGAAGTGCTCATGCCTGTTTTAAACAATGTCAGCTTTTATTTCAATTAAAAAATATTTGAAAACTAACATTTTCTAGATACAGTCTAATAACAAAATAACATAAATAAGCATTTCAAAGTAAGTTCTCTCATTCGTATGTATTCTAACAAGTAAAGTTTAAAGGAATTGTAAGATGTGTTGAATCTGCAATAACCAGCGGCCGACCTAATTTGACTTTTGTGGTGACAGTCACATATGTAACTAATTGACTGAGCAATATTACAACAAATCAACATCTAAGCAGTGTCTTTCCTAAGTAGTCACTGGTATACCTACCTACTGTGTGTCCTAATAGAGACTGTACACCTCTAGCTAGACCTTCGGCAAATTCTCCAGGACCCTGTATAGCACCCTATAGAAATGGAACCAAATAAGGTGTAAGTCAAATAGTTAGCAGGATATAATGATATATGTTTTCTGTTTGAGGATAATAGAGTACAATTTATTTTGTGGTATGAACACAATCTGAACTCCTTTCCCAAATGAAGTCCTTTCATTTATTAAGGAGACACTATAATCCCTTCTTTAACATCTGTGAATAATCTATATGGATTTCCAAGTACCTCTAGCATCAATATGAATACATAGGCCTGCTTGATACACAGAATCTATGTTGGACTTACCAAGTGCAGCTTATAGGAGAAGTCACTAATCCCTTCTTTAACATCTCTGAATAGCCCATATGGATTGCGAAGAACTATGAATACATAGGCCTGCTTGATGCACAGAATCGATGTTGGACTCAACAAGTACGGCTCATAGAAGAAGTCGCTAATCCCTTCTTTAACATCCCTGAATAATCCATAAGGATTCCCAAGAACCTCTAGCCCCGGTGTGAATACATAGGCCTGCTTGATACACAGAATCTATGTTGGACTCACCAAATATGGCTCATATAAGAAGTCACTAATCCAGGGTTCGTACACCTTGGAGCCTTTAAAATTCAAGGACTTTTCAATGACTTTCAAGGTCCAAAAGCATGATTTTCAAGGACTTACCACAGCATAATTTGCAGTATGCTGAACTCTTGTTCCTGCCGACATCAATCCACTCGCTGAATTTGGGATCAGTTAGCCATAAATTATCAATTTTCAAGGACTTTCAAGGACTGTGCAAATTTCCAGGACTTTCAAGGCCTTGAAAAGGTGTTTTCAAATTCAAGGATTTTCAAGGACTCTCAAGGACCGTACGAACCCTGCTAATCCCTTCTTTAACATCCCTGAATAATCCATACGGATTCCCAAGAACCTCTAGCCCCGGTGTGAATACATAGGCCTGCTTGATACACAGAATCTATGTTGGACTCACCAAATATGGCTCATAGAAGAAGTCACTAATCCCTTCTTTAACATCCCTGAATAATCCATACGGATTCCCAAGAACCTCTAGCCCCGGTGTGAATACATAGGCCTGCTTGATACACAGAATCTATGTTGGACTCACCAAATATGGCTCATAGAAGAAGTCACTAATCCCTTCTTTAACATCCCTGAATAATCCATACGGATTCCCAAGAACCTCTAGCCCCGGTGTGAATACATAGGCCTGCTTGATACACAGAATCTATGTTGGACTCACCAAATATGGCTCATAGAAGAAGTCACTAATCCCTTCTTTAACATCCCTGAATAATCCATACGGATTCCCAAGAACCTCTAGCCCCGGTGTGAATACATAGGCCTGCTTGATACACAGAATCTATGTTGGACTCACCAAATATGGCTCATAGAAGAAGTCACTAATCCCTTCTTTAACATCCCTGAATAATCCATACGGGTTCCCAAGAACCTCTAGCCCAAGAATGAAGACGTAAGCTTGCTTGACTCCTTGAGATATGTAGTGACCTTTGGCCTCTTCTAGTAGTTGATGAGTTGTCATTAGTGTATTGGTTCTCTCAAAGTAGGCAAGTCTGTCAGGGGTTAAAAAATACAATGGATACAAATTGTTTGATTGATGTAGAATTAAAACTTCAAAGTAGGATTTGCATCAGAAAACATCAACATGTTTTCAATCTTGGAAATGAAGAGGAATTTAACCAATTTGTTTTACCTCTGGCATTTTAATAATGACAAGTATACAAAGTCCATATATTTGGATTCGGTGATGTACCACAGACATGGTACCTCGGGAGCAAAACCCCATATGTAATGGCTCACCCCAAAAGGGGGGGGGGGGGGGGCTTTGCATATGATATCAATTTTGATTTTATTATTCATCTGTTACAGCATTTTCTAAGCTTTAAAATGACACCTTGCTTGTTGAAATTATTCAAGGTGATCAAATTTTACAACAAAAAATCTGCTGAAAATTCTTATTATTTTCTTTATTTTTTGCTGCCTAATTGATCAGTTTCTCGAAAAGTGTTCTGTCCCAAAGTCCCCCTTTTCGGAGTGAGTCATTACATATTTGGGGTAAAACTGCAACAAGAAATTGTTTTAGTGTGTCCTTTCTAAATGGGTTCTATGGACCATAGGTAACATTAATAGGGTGTACACAAAATCATTCTATTGCATGGGACCCTGCAGGAAGAGGTAAAAGTAATTGCAGGGGTCAAATTTCAAAACTTTTGAAACCATACTAACATGTTCCTCTCATCATGAGGAAGCAGAAAAAGTATACTGTGACCAATATCTGATGAGGATTTTTGAGATATATCCAAAAACATGAAAGGTCAGTTCAGGGATCACATGTTGTATATAATAGGAGTCAAAAATATCTTAAAAGTGTCAGATTTGGTTAAAAACGGTCTAAAAATGTTCGTCTTGTAAAACTGTGTACACAAAGTAATATTTTCCAACATCTTCGATCCATTTCTATGGTATCAAGCAAAACTCCTTATTTACAATTTGTGCAAATAACCAAATTTTTTTCTTGACCATCTAGATGGGACACATTGAAAGAATTTCTCATTGCACATTAACATGTTTTGTTCCCTAGGTATGGGTACCAAAATCACACCATCTGCTGATGCGAATGGGTCATTTTTCTTTGCAAAATTTGGTATTGAATGGATCTTCCTCAGTGGTTCTCAACTAGCAGTGTACGCACCATAGTTGGCGCTTTGACAACAAATGACTGGCACGATGACTCTCTAAAAAAACAAGTATATACATAAAGAAATACATTGAAAAAGGGTATTTGGCGATTTACCCTACACTTTTCCAATATTTGAGGCCCATTGTAATAACTAAGTGAGAACCCCTGATCTCCCTTTTGCACCACACTTTAAAGCTAGGGCTAACTGAAAAAAATCTTTGAAAAACTTTGCAAGGACATAGTGTAGCAAAATGGTTACCTTTGGTGGCAAATAACGTTTACGACCTGAATAGCAAGTAAACCACTTTGCCTAAGCAAATGAAATACCCACTTGTCAGGGAAGTCCGCCCTTCAAGTCCTAACGCCGGGTTATTACACCACCAAGGTTTTCTTTTGTGTTAAAGTGCTAACGGGTACTGAGTTGGGCTTATTGAATTCTTGGTAGGTGCAATAAATTAGTCAATGCTAGTTAACGTG
>JXSR01S031431.1:0-17307 GCA_000969725.1 Ophiothrix spiculata
AATTGAAAATTTGAGGTCGTTTAAATGTTTTTACGGTAATTTTATGAATTAATTATGCAAATAAGGTTGATAATCATCTTATTTCGTGTAAATCATATGGTGATATTTAAGCCCAAACTCCATTAATCAAGATTCAGTTATCCGCACATTTCTGAAAACTTTCATATTCGTGTTGTCTACAAAACTTTGTTACCAAGTTTTGTTTACTAAAAACCTTCATTTTTGTACAAATTTGCCTGTAATTCAGAAAATACTGACCTACATTTTCCTACACTTTACAGACATAAGCTTTGGACCCTTCTTAACATTCTTGGACGAAAAATTCCTATATGTACTCAAATTTCCGGACCAGTGATTTTTGGTCTTTTATCTGCTGCGTTAATTGATATTACAAAAAACTAGAACATTTTAATGGCTAAAAGATGTTCCGGTGAATATGAGATGTAAATTGAATATGTAGCATATACCAATTTAGAGAACAATGACTCATTACCACCAGTTATTGTTTTACATGGTAGAATTATCAAAAAAGATGACATTTTGCTTGGTAGAAATATTCTTGGAAGATTTTTTCAACTAGTGATTCAACCACACATCTCAATGTTTTATTAACATTCGCAGAATATACTGATTCCTGCACGCAATTGATGAGGGTTGAATTGCACTATAACATTATCTTTAAGTCTGCTAATTGTACTTTTAAGTCGCATATTTAAATAATACAATATCTTCAGGCATACGTTAAGGAAATCGAGTTAAGGGAAAATTTGCCTTCAAGCAGGTAAAACGAGATGTTATAAATGATGAAATAGTGTTTTCTTTAAGATAATATCTCTGATGAATAATTGAGAGGTAATTTGGCTAATATGGAGCGATTAATTTCATCAATGAGTCACTGTGGCAATGCTAGAATTACTGTTGTGGCCTGCTTCTGATTGACTGATGCTCAAGAACTTGACACCTTTTGTTTTTGTGGGATTGGAAATTAGGAATCCCAAAACACCACAACTTAAACCTCCATTTGTGGTAGAACCAACATGGCTTTAATGGTCAAGTTTCTTTGTCCACTTTTATGATATTTTGTGGTTGATGTTTATATAAGCTTAGACCATCTAGATTTGAGTTGTTGAGAATCTTTGTTGCAAAAACTGATCTACACATCATTAGATCTATATTTTGTCTTGTTTTGATCTTGTTTCTCAGAATCAATATTAGAGTAAATTAGGCAATTAAAATATAAATAAAGTTTCTTTGTTCGTTCTTTTTTTTTAAATTAATTAAGTAAACGCGGGAGTAAACGGAAACTGGGTAACCAAGAACTCCACAAGTCTTTCTGATTCATATTATGTTTGTTTTGGTTGTGGTGGACTCCTGTGTAGGGATATCTTGTGTCATGACCTCATCTCTTGCTCCATCAGGGGGATTTCCAGACATCATGATTGCACCACAGACTGACAGGGTCAAAGGTCGTAGTCAGGCCATGTCTATGTTTAGCTACTTGGTTGCAATTCAACATTGGTATCATTTAGGCTTTTGTTTTCAATAAATAAGCTTGACTATTTGTCAGTTATTTTTGTGGTTACAAAGTCAATTTCTGATTTTATTAAACCTACACAATATGAGAAAGGTACTCTGATGTAGTCATGCTGAAAAGATCATGATTTTGTGAAAACATGGCAAAAAAGGGGAAAAATGAGATTTTGTGAGTAAAGAGTTTTCATGTAGTTTATATAAAGTCCAAAGAACCACAATAAGTCCCTTTTTCCTTTTTGGTTGCTTTTTGTCATTAATCTAATTTGATACACAGGAAAAATGGAAAAACCTGATGTTCCTTCAGTCATATCATAATTTTACCTTTGCAATTAGCTCCCTAATTTATCCTTGCCCAAACATCCTCCTATGTTGAGAGGACACATATTTAGATGGCTTACCACATTTGTGTAGATACAAACACATAGCGAATTCATCAAAAGCTCCAAATCCGCATAATTTATGATCAGAAAATCAGAACACAATTTTGCATGCAAACACCTCGTTTCAATTCAAGTCAAGTGAGAAATGATGAGACTCTACCCAAATCTGGGTTTGGTTAGTGGATTTGCATGAGATACAGTGAAGCATGTGGAGGAAACTAGGCAGACAGCTGTGAGGTCAAGTTGTTTGAAATGAGCTCCAAGCTTGAAGCAGTCTATAAAATTTGACTGAAATAAATCACTTTCGCAACTAGAACATTCATTATTTAAAGCACATTTTTACAGGAATTTTTTTTTTTGGGGGGTGGGTGGATTGTAAGTATTTTTTGTATATTATCACTAGGCAAATAAAACATTTTGAGCAACATAAGAAAATGAGGAAGTTTGTTATATTTTCATATAACAAGATTTGGTTTGAACATTTTCAATTTTGAGAATTTCATTTAAGTATGTTGCAAAATTTTATTTTCTCAATTTGTTTATCATTGTAAAAAGTGGGTGACATTGACATGGTGTCCCAATTCTTCGGACTATGTAATACAGGGCTGTATTGTTTACGAATGCAATTTCTGGTCATGTGATCAATATTATTAGAAAAATTATGGCATAGAGTATAAGTGTGTACATGCAAAAATAGCTACTTGATACTTTTTATAATAAATAAAAAATCCCTTTTATCAAAATAGTATATATCAATGCACAAACATGCCACTTTTTCAATTACTAAATCAACTCTTATCAGAATAGTATACACATTGATTACTGGACCCCAAAAAGCACCATTGAAAACTTATCAATTTATTCTCTAGACAATGAAATTAAATAAAGCGATCAGATATTTGTGAAGCCCTAAGCCAATATCGGATAAATCAATTTCCCTTTTTCATCCCTTATGTGTGTAATTTCATGCCCTGCTTGTATATGATATAAATGGCTAATCGATATGTATTGTGAGATGAAAGATAATATTTTAAAGTCTATAAATTCTATTAATGGAGGGTTGGGTTTAAAGGAAATTTGGCTTTTTATTAAGCATATTAGTACAATTACTATGCTAAATTGAAAAATAAATTGTACAAATAATTTTGATTACAAGTAGCACCACCAAAATCTGAATCCATGTTATGAATATCACCACAGCTCCTATATAAATGTTGACCATGTTAATACAGTGAGCTTTGAATTCTTTTGAAATAAAAATCAAAATGAACATAATTATGCATTTTTGTGCAAGGTGTTTACACTCTATATTATTGGACCGTTTTTGAAAGAGTCTTGAAAAAGACCCCAGTGGTAGATATTAACTCCATGTCTGTAAGGGGTTCCATGTCAAAAGCTGTGACCCATATAGTGAAAGCAGTATTTGTAATGGTTTGTTTATTTACTGTTAAGCGTTATATTTATTTATAGATCTGATCTTAGTGATTTTCTACATGAAGTATTACGCAATTAGAACAAGTAGGGACAGGTACTTTGACATTCAATCATAGCTCCTATTGATGAACTAGTTCAATGCATCATGAAGTGACTATTCCTAGACTCTATCATACTTGTAGACTGGTTGAAACACCCTTAAATTGTCAACTTGTACTTCGAAAATGTTTTTACATTTACAAGAAAACACCGTTTGAATTCTACATGAAATCTAATTGAATGAGAAGTATGAACAGTTCATAACATAAGCTTAAATGATTGATTTTGTTTTGCCATTTTTTCAAAATTTGTCCCGTTAATGATTCTCAAAAATGGTTCAATAATGGACTTTTTATGATGTAAAAAAATAAATAAATTTATGAACTTTAAAAGATCAGTCAGTCAGTTTGATTTTGCGAGCAGCTATTTCACATTCTGAACAATTGGTTTGATAAACCCAGAGCAAAGTATTCTAGCCAGAATACTTTGCCCAGAGGTTCTCATCTGAAATGACCTTTTCAGAAACAATACAACATAGACTGAAATGTCAATAGGCCATTGCTTTTATGAAAATGTCAACAAAATGGTCATTTTCAGTGACTCATCTGCTGTATTTTACTTACATTGTCTGTACAACCTATAAGTTACCATGGTAACTGTTACCTGGTATCAGTAACAATCATTGATGCTATATTGTTACATCACATCATGAGCAACTAATCACATTATATGTTTTAATTAGATGAACATATATAACTTTCTTTGAAATCTAAGAATGAAATAAAAGACTTAAATCATGACTTCAAGATTAGTGTTGTTTCAAAGGATGATGTTGATGAAGAAATGCTGGTAGGCAAGTCCTTGCCAGCAGAAAGACATGTATATAAGATGTTTGAAGATACAATGGGGCATTCTAGAGACCTACTTCATTGTAGGATAATAGGCTATCTTGGTTTAAAGCTGTGGCAAGTGGTTTCCCCTAAGACTGAAGCGATACAAGATAAATTGTTCACTCACATCGTACAAGGGTTTGACTCCAAGAGTCTCATAATAATCTGTTTTCACTTCCATTCTCTATGCAAGGAGAGGGTTACAAAAGTATCTCCTACTCAGTTAAACACCACTGAGTTGCTGCCCTATTCGCTGACAAAGTATGACATCAAAATCAATAGTTGCCAAGTGACTGGTTCACGCTTATTGCAATTTGAACCACAATCAAAATGATCACAACACATACTCAATGGGTAGCCAACTGAGCGTGAACAAAGCGTGAACCAGTAACCAGGATATGACGTTTTCACTTTGTCAGCGAATTAGAGATTTGGTCCTTGCATATTATCTGTCTGCAACTAGTTTTGAACTATAATGGGATTTAGTTACTTTCAGTTCTGTTAGGGTTCTATCGGTGGATTCTTTTAAAAGATTATTAGGAAGCAATGAAAGTCATGTCAAGAGTTGCATCACATACATGTCAATGCCCTAGAATGAACCATTGAAAGATAACCAATGGATTTATTTTGTATAAATAGGGGTGTGAAGTCCGTGGTGGTCAGAACCACCTTTTGATTCATTCATTTACAATTTAATTTTTCAGATTAATATTGATAAAAAGGATTCACTGTCTCTTTTGGAATGTCAAATAGGTGAAAAAAATCCATTTTTGTTTGAGCCACTTTAAGTCCTGCAGTCTATGTTGTTTATGTTAACTTTAGTGGAAACTCAATAATGGAATTAGTGGATGTCCTCTTTTTGTTTGTTATCTGTGTGTGTTCTTATTGGGATTTTTGTTCATCACTCTTCGTAAGAGTTGCCAATGTAGTGGTTTTCTAGCACGATTGGTATACATTAGATCAGGGGTTCTCAAATATAGTTCTTACAATACACCTAAATGAGAAAATTGTAGAGGAAAGTGCCTGACTTAACCTATTTCTCAGTGTATTTCTAATGTAGATCGTTGTTTTTTGGAGAGCGTCAAAGCACCAAACAGTACTTCAAAGCGCCAAATTTGGCGCATGCACCGCTAGTTGAGAATCCCTACATTAGATTTTCTTGGCTCTGTACTGGTTACTTAATTTTTGCTGCATTCTAATTTCTTTGTCTTTTATCCCTACTTGATTTATACAGATTTTGTACTATGAAATATTTTAAAGCACATTTTAAGTGGCTCTTCTCTGTTTTTCCTACAATGATGTAGTTCCATTTACATTAAAACAGTGAAAAATTACAGAAGTGCGGACAATTTGCTAGCATTCTGAATGAAATTCAGGGATGCCAGTTTTCCTGCAATTGCAGGAATTCCTGCTTTTTGAATGGTTTTCAAGTCAATTCCTGCAATTGACCCCAACAGGATGTATTATGCGCGAGTCAGTTTTTATTCATTTTCCTGCAAAATTGTTGCTTACCACTGGCATCCCCGGAAATTACCTGTGATGTTTCTGGCAATACTGGTTGCCCATCTGTGGTACACCAACATATCTAACATGAATTATTAATGAATCAGCATAACTACATGATGAATTTATTTTAAAAGGGAAAGTGTAGAAAAGAAAAGAAAATGTGATTTTTGAAGTATAAATAATGTGATTGATAATTGGCACTAAGTGTTAGTGGTTGGTAAAACAATATTGATTGATCAATTGATGATGTATGAATGTTCAATCGAAATGCTATTGAAAAACTTGATCATTTAAAATTGGATATTAATTGTAATAAAAGATAATTATTTGAAATCATGTGGGAGTAGGCCCGCCATCCCCATTGATAGTAGACTATTTTTCTTGGCTGACTGCACCATATGTGGGAGGAAGATCAATAGATGTAATTGCTGTAAGAGTGATTCACCTGGGTCTCAAAACTTCGCTGAAGGATCATGTGTCAGAACTGAAAGTAGGCCCGAATGTAGGACCTGGTTTTAGAGTGTGTGATCGTGATTGCTTTCGGATGATATTTAATATTTGCTGAAAATAAGAGTGTTTGCATTTTCTCTGAAAAAGAGTCTCATTTCCAACTATAGAAATGGTATAATTGTGAACCTTTGAAACATTGTTTTTCTATTGTCCCTGGTTAAGGTAGCTTTAACGGCTATTTACACATGTCAGAAAATTAGCTATAAAGTGAATAGTTTTGGGGAATGTGAACTAAAACCTAATACCATTTAAAGAAAACTCTTCAATGGTAACATTTAATAAGTTTTATAATATTCGGCCAATTTCTTATGTTTTTCTTTATTTTTTGAAAATTCCCTATAAATCAAGAGTTTTTGAATTTTCATGTCAAGAGGGAATGTGCTATGACATTCAAATTCTAGGGGCTCGTGAAGGATCACAAAAGGTAAATTCTCTCGTGGGCTTTTTGCCATTAAGTGTTTTATATTAAAAAAATTGATTTTTTAGCTCCTAAATTTAGGCATATTTTCAAACACCTATAAAATTTTCTAGAAACACTTTAATTTTAAAAGCCAACGAAAAATTGTTGCAAATTTGATAAGCTTTCATTTGAAACCTTGTTTGTTAAAATTGAAGCATGGGAAGTATGAATGAAAATTCTGAGAAATCTGGCTATTCAGTGTTTCTAGAAATTAACACAATAAAATTCAGAAAGTACAAACATTAGAAGTCTCCCGTACATAAACGATGAAAGAAATTTCTTTAAATCAACATTTATGACAATCTGTGATCAGTTTGCAATGCAAGGAAAAGAAAATTAGTTTCATTTATGAACTACTGCAAGAGAAAAAAAAATCTTTTGTAAATAGGTTTTTTTTTCCAGAAATTTGACAAATTTTGTGAAATTTTCATGGTGGCCAAATATGCCATGTACAAAGTCTATGGGAAATTGGAAAATAAAAAAAACCTTGAAAATGCTTTGACGGAAAAAATCTAAATTTGGAATACAAGTTGTTTTCATCATTCTCCACATTCTGTGAAATTTGAACAAATACTGTGCAGGACACCGTAGCCGTTAGAGCTACCTTAAGTTGATATTAATATTTTGTTAAATTAAAAAAAAAACCTACAATTTATACATTTATTGATGATGGATGTGTTTTACTTTCGGAGAAAATCATGTTTTTATATACGTGTGTGAGAATTTTTGAAATAGGAAAGAAGTGGACCAGAATTATTAAGATTTTTTGTGTGGGTGGGTGTTGGTGGATGTGTGAATTTTGGATTTGTGTTTTTAGTTGTTTGGAATTAATTTTCATATTGTTCATATTCTGAAATTTCATTTAAAGATGCTTTATATATTCATCGTGAATCAAAGTTTTACATATTTTTTTTTTTTGTGTGTGTATCCTGTGTATCCATAATTGACAGTTCAAAATATTTTGTGTAAAGAAACATGAATTTGGCTTAACTAATGTTCTTTCTTTTTTCTTTTCTTCTTTTCAGAATTTTTCAAAGCTTTAATGGACAATGGTCACACAGACCTTAATGAATTATTTGTAAGAACCTATGGGACGTTATACGTCCAACATTCACAAGTTTTTGAAGACTTGTTTGAAAACTTAAAAGGATATTATTATGGTGTTGATGTAGACTTAATCGCAGTCATGGAGGATTTCTTTGTAGTACTTATGCAGAGGATGTTTAAATTACTCAATCCACGTTATAATTATGATGATGATTTTTGGGGTTGCATGACCCAATATATGGACGATTTGAAACCATTTGGTGAGGTGCCTGCTAAATTAACGACACAAGTAAAGCGGGCCTTTATAGCCGCAAGGACTTTTGTACAAGGATTAGCTATTGGCAGAGATGTAGTCACCAGGGTATCAAAGGTAAGTCTTGTGATGTAAATGTGGTGAGCACATGGGCATCATGTGGGTATCACATGATCAACATGGGGACATCACATGAACATTTTTTTGGCATCACATTGCTGTTGTGTGAGTATTAGTGAATGTAATGCGTAGAGAGAATCAATGTTGTTTAAACAAAATGCCATATTATGAGAATATTGTGCTATTACATTGCGGAACTAAAAATTGTAGAGGTTTAATTTGTAATGTATATGACATTCACAGACCGTAGCAAGTTTTCATTTCATGTATTATTTCAATGCAATTTTTCACAGTGTGTATTCACCTAATAATAGTAATAATAGTAAAAGAAGTGTGACGCCATTACAGGCATAATCTTGAAGCAGTGAAATATGGACAAATACATAATAAATGATACATAATATGTAAATTAACTGTGCTGTGAAGAAATACAAATCATACAAGTTGTTGATGTGAGTAGTGAAATTTGATGTTGCAAAAAGTATCTTCATCAATAATGGATGCAGAGCAGATGTTTACGAGGCCTTTTTTAAGCATATCAATCTCAGATGAGTGTTGTGAGCTGACCAGCTGAAATGTCCACTGTTTCCTCATGTTTGAAGCAAGAGAGGTGATTATCGACAAGTTACAAGGTCATCCCGGTCTTCATTTATCGGTTTGTTGGTATGTAAGGAATATATCGTATGGCTTCACTTTTTTCCAGAATAAAATATATGGAGTTAGTTGAAGTGGTTTAGATTTTGGAACCCGGATCAATACTATTCAGTTATGTGCAAAGGTGCAGAAATTGGAACCATAAACTTGCATCAAACTAAGTGTAAACTCAACATCTGGGCTGATTTCACTAACATTTAGTGATGATCACTGAGGCTTGGCATCCAAAGATATTCACTCACAGGAGAATTTGCTCAAGATATTCGCTCTGACATATTCTCTAAAATGGAGAGAAAATATTGCTTACAATGCTAGAATATTGGATAAATCGATGTAAGCATCAATTAACTCGATGGTAACTTCAATTTAATCGATGGTAACTTCAATTTAATCAGTTTGCAAGCATTGTAAGTGTCATTACCTCTCCATTTGACTTAATAAGTCAGAGCAAATATTGCGAGCTAATGTCTCTCAGTTGAGCGAATGTCGTTGGACATCAAACCTAACTTCGTTATGATCGCTAACACCAAAAGTGATCGCTAAATTGTTACTCTATATTTAGCGATCATTTTTTGAGTTAGTGATCAAAACGTGGTAAGCAACTATCGGTAAACATTAGTGAAATCAGCCCCTGGAGTTGCAATAAAATTGCTTTACAGTTTTAAAATGTATTTTATACATATCACAATATGATATACCTTGGTGCATAATTTAAATCTTTAGTTTAGCTTCAAACGTATATCAGTGCAACATAAAGCAAGATTGTTTTACAATTTTACTTGTTGTACATGTAAGAGCAAAATTTATTCATCATATGTTCTAATTTATATTCATATTCATCAAACCTTCTTTTGCTGCTGTAATATTATATCATGTAGGAGTATTTTATATTATCTATTACAAAAACAACAGCCTAGTAGAGAAATGCATTGTAGTTCATTTACCTGAACACGAATCCAAGAGCAAGCAGTGCAGGTTGTTTTTCATTCAATTAGGTCAGGATCTATAGTAACATAAGCCTGGTGACATGGATGATATATCGCAATGTCTTTGTGGGCCTCAGCAAGTGTCTGTATCAATCTCAGGGTTGGATGTCATATTCTCTATCCTCTGTCACAAACGAAGGGGAAGGTGGAGGGAGGGGATGATCACTATTGTTCATGAATTTAATTTGTGAATGTTACACAGTAGTCTCATGCGAGCGTACATTTTCAAAGTGGCCCTGGTCTGCCCTGCTGCATCTACATTTACTACTTTCAGTACGCATTCACAAATTGCTCAAACAACACATGTTTTTACTCTTTTAGTGAAGTAATAGTTTGCTTGCTAGTCAGCCAACTCGCTAGTCCGAAAGCTCACTAGGTCCGACGGTTAGCTAGTCTGACAGCTTGCTAGTTTGACAGCTCGCTAGTCCGAATTGGATTTTAGGCACACCAGTCCGAATTATGAAAAAGGCTCGCTAGTCCAAATATCAAAAACAGCTCGTTAGTCCGAATTTTTGAAACGGCTCGCCAGTCTCAAATTTAAATTACAGCTCGCTAGTATGAATTTCAAAATAGGCTCGCTAGTTCGAACTTTACAATAGGCTCGCTAGTCAGAATTTTAAAAACAGCTTGGCAGTCTGAATAGAAGAAAAAATGTGAATATTTCTATTACATTTTTTTTCTTCAAAATTTGGACTAGCGAGCCGTTTAAAAAATTCGGACTAGCGAGCCTATTTTGAAATTCGGACTAGTGAGCTGTTATTTAAATTCAGACTGGCGAGCCATTATTAAAATTCGGACTAGCGAGTTGTTTTTAAAATATGGACTGACAAGTCTATTTTCATATTCGGACTACCTAACCTTCTGACTAGTGAGCTGTTTTTTCGGACTAGCGAGCCTTTTTCAAGGTTATATTTTCCCCATTGAATAACGTATCGGACTAGCGAGCTTTTGGACTAACGAGTTGTTGGACTGGCGAGCGGACCCCTTTGACATTCACCATACTTTTTTATGTTTCATACATGATTTATTCCCTTGAATATGATAACGAAAAACAGTAACCTTAAACTCATTACTGGATTTGATTACAATATAATTTTTAAAATCTACATCATCCATATGAAACTCAAGTAGTATGATTAGTACCCCTTGGAAATATATAAATATCAAGAAGGCTCTATTGCTATACAGGATTATAGTATGATTACAGGAATGAACATGGAGACAAACAATTATCAAGTATGGCCTATATCTGATAGCTTCAAGCTTACTGACATGCCAACCACCTAACGTAGTTCTCCCTGGAAGCATGATAATAAAAAGCTCTTTAGAGTTATACTAGATTCCTCTAAACAAACATTGATGTATAGAGTATGGCCTATTTGTACAGCTTCTAGCTTTTCCTTTACTTATGCCCATGATACACCTACAAGACACAACCAGCGTGTGGTTTGATTTTAGATGCTACAAAGAAGCAAACCAGATGCTAGCAAGTTAAAATATTTTCAACTTTAGCATCTTCGTTAGCGTCTAGCTCGATACTAGCTGCGTCTTGTAAGTATATCATGGGCATCACCCTTTAATAATCCAAGGTACAAAATTGCATATGAGGGCTACCCCTTGAACCATGATGATGATTAAGGAGGATGAGATAAATAAGACACTTGACAGAAATATGCATCGATAAAGACAATTAGATGAAGTGATAACTAGCTTCAAGTTCTTGATCTTATTGAAGGGGGTAAATCTTATTATTTTTAATTTATATTTAATATCTTGCTTTTACGTACACATGACTGTGACTTACTGTTCAGTTATAATATTTGTAATTTTGTATACTTTCGATAAAGTGCATGTTTTTCCAAACCTACTGTTTTACATCCTCCTGTTTATTAGATGCAAAACATGATGCACACTCTCTATCAGAATTTTGTTACTTATTATTAATATTTGTAATTTCAAGAAGTAAAATTAAGTATGCTGTTACGGGGTTCGTAAGTTTTGAGAAAGTATTACACTTAATATCATGGTAATTGTGATCATCCCACTCCCTGATACTAATCACTTTTAAATCACTAATACTCACAAATCCCAGTCAGGGTTCTTTTATAACTGAGCTTGATACAGATAATGTAGTTTTTATCAAATTACACATACGGTAATACTTCCCTCACAAATAGGGCCAACATACTTAATTTTTTTTTTCTGAAAAAACTACCATTATTGTAAATGGGATAGCATACTTATTCGCTGACAAAATGTGACGTCAAAATCAATTGTTTCCTAGTTCAGGCTTATTGCAATTTGAACGTGGTTCAAAGTGATCACAACACATAGTCAATGGGTAGCCTATTGAACGTAAATACAACGTGAACCAGTAACCAGGATATGACGTTTTCAGTTTGTCAACAGATTTAGTGTATATTAGGCTAAAGAGGCTTTGTATAATGCAAAAGGGCCAGTTCTCTCCCTACATCATTTATTGAATTGGCCTTTCAAACCATTTGCAAGCGTTCCATAAGCAATTAATACTCACAGGCTTAAGGTGAACTAGCATTTAACAGAAATCCAATAAACTGTTAATTAGTCATATTTGGCTGCAATTCAAATGAGAGTATTTTATTGACTGGGTCTTGGTAATATATTCCATCGCATGTATATCTAGACTGGCATAGCCTAACAGGCATAGGAATTGTCATGATAAGCACATCCAAGAGAAGATCTTGTGTGTATCCCATCATGCATTGCTTCCTTTGGGATTGTTTGTATAGGAAATTATGTAGTAGGTAGTGATGGAATGCCCATAAATTAGAGAATAAAAGATAAGATTTATAACTGAATAGATTCATCAGGTTTGGTATATACAAATGCAAATTTTTGGCAAAACCAATAACTAAAACTAACTTATTTTTAGCTGACGGTTTCAACACCGAAACCGTCAGCTAAAAAATAGTAAGTTTTAGTGATTTTTAGTGATTTTGAACGCTCGGCTCCACTGCATTTCACGCTGAACGCACTGTCATCTATCGTCTCATAATGGATGGCCAAAATTCCTTATTAGGAAGTAAAATTGCACTCAGTGACTAAGAATCAAAGTTAATTGTTATTCTCTTGCTTCATCTCTATAACTACTCACATGACTTCCTGTACAAAATTTCCCATAGGAAACAATGCATGATGGGATACTCACGATATCTTCTCTTAACGTATCCAGTCAGAAGATGCGTAATGATAAATAGTCCTGAGTGCTCGATATGATACAGTCTTGCATCCAGCCGGAAGATATGTTACGATGAAATCATGTTGGGTATGATACTATGTATTCATGAAGCACCTGTGCTGAACATTGAATGTCATATCTTGCAATTGGTAATCAAAGGGTGAACAAAATTAGAGGCCTGGTATTTATAAACCTTTTACATATTTCATGTTGGTATTGTAATTATTTTATTGTAAAAAAGGAAATTTTGTCACACATAGGACATGTTCAATAACAATACAATACAATAACAGAGGGGATTCAAATGAAATATCCTTTAGGAGAGTGAGAAAGTTAACTCCGCCAAAAATATGGAACATTGCTACCATTCGTAACCAATAGAATTTATCATAAAATTTTTAACTTTAAGGGTTTTTTATAAAGAGGATAGATCACTTTTTTCAGAAGTTTTTTTTTTCTTCCAGCTAGATAAGAACAAAATAACATTGATAAAAATAATTGAGATGTTCAAACTTGTACATTGAATTAAAGAATTGCAAAGAATTATAAAAAAAATAGATGTCTATGTTATACTATACCTGTGATGAGAAAAACAAACATTCAAAGTCTCTGGCAGGTTTGTTGTAAAATTTGGTCTGTTGCTTGTCTGTGCAGACTCAAAACAGATAAATGGAACTGACAGACCCTGGTGGGATAATATGACGAGGGAAACCATATATATACATCATATAAACTTCAAATGAATTTATTTTTGCTGCCCAAGTTTCAATAGATGTCCCGAATACCAGCAATTTAGCCACTTGATTGGTTCTATTCATTGATACACAAAGCAAGTAGTCTGTAAGATCCATCAATATGTCAAGTCATAGTGATGGAATGATGATGAGCATGATGCACAGCGGCAGATTGGGCTGATGAAGTCATCATCATCACCTACATCATCAAGGAACAGGTCTATATGCTGCAAACCTCGGAAGTACAAGCAATCAGACTCTGTTATGAGACCAATAACATATCCCTTGCATTCTACAACATTGTAAACTGGTGTTTTTGAATTGTGTAAGAGACTAGCATTGATTAGGATTGATTAAGACCAAATCACTGCGTATTTATAAATTTTGTACATGAATCTTTCATGATTTTAGTATTTTGGCTAATTTTGTTGCTACCACATGGACAAACCTTTAACATACGTTCATTTGAATATTCAACAACGTTGTTGATGTTATTCGAAAAAATGTATTTTTCCGTATAGTCATTTTGGTTCGTGTGTCTTAATCGACTAATTCTTTATATTAAAGGTTTATAGAGTATAGTAGTGTAAACACTTCATGAACTGCATTTATCATTTCATGCCGTGGGTATGTTCACCATTTGTCTAGCAGATAGAGAGCCTTGTTGACTATTTCTTACAAATTAGTATTATAAAAAATAAGCTCACATTGAGATTATCTGCATCCATGAATAACATATTTGAGGCTATATATTATGAAAAATTCATGTTTTTAGATGCTGATATCACGTTGTGGCTATAAAAGATTACAAAGTTAAGTCTTAATATTCAGTGACAGGCTGTGACAGCCATCTTATTTATACTAGCAATGCTCTGACATTTATACTAGCAAATGTACAGACATTGATTTACAAAATACCTGATATGTGTATTACCAACAAGATTAATGATCTCGAACAGAAATATACTAAGCTGACATGTCTGTTGCATTCAAAATTTTGTAATCTGTATTTTCACAATTTTGCAAACATTATAATTCAAATTTTAAAAGGATTGTAAATATGGAGAAAGTGTGATGTTTATGTATAATAATAGTTTGTCAATACATCATTTTTGGAATTTCAGTTAATTTTGTAAAATTAATCTCCACATGTTTTTAGCGAAATTAAATCCTTGACAAAATCATGTATTCCAGTGCTCTGTATTTTCTCTTTGTAGATAGTGTTGGGCAATATCAATAGTTGTCAGTTGTAGCCTCAGGGCTTTAAAGAGGCATCCATTTTGTAATAGAAGTATGACATATTGCCCATCCATGTCATATTTGTATCATGGTTTATGATTTGACACATAGTATTATTAATAACAAAAATGGTGTTGTAGGCTTGGGCAATGTAACAATTTCTTAGGTTTTGCCCTAGGGAATTATTCAATTGAAAACATGAACATGGTAAGGTATAGAGTATTGCATGTGTCAGTCATTGGTAGTCAGTTCATCAATTTTGAACATCGTATTCAATTTGTTGTCATGAATCATGAAACTTGTGCCAGCATGGGCAATAAACATGTTTCAAATCATCTATAGTCTGATACAACTTATTCTTCCCCTGTTTGGAAAATATCTGCCCAGAATTCTCATTTGTACAGATGATTCTTGTATATTCTAAGAAGTTGCTTTTTGAAGATTGAAAAAAGGCAAGCTCATAGATTAAATGGATGTGTCTATGCAGAATGCAGAATCAACTTACTCCAATTTATACTTCAGCCACCCTAAACAATGATGTAAAATAGAATTGTCATTTGAAGTACGTAAATCAAGCAATTCCTAACCATGTTCAAATTCTGGTATACTTGATATTTGATCTTGAATTCAAATTTAATTTCTGAACACATTTTCTGTGGTTTAAAAGCTCTGTATGCGATGTGTCTGGCGGTATGTAATTGCCGATTCTAGACTGCAGTGCTCACGTAATATTTTATCAAAACATGAATGCATTACTGTTATCTCTCATTTAGGACACAACCATCTAGAGTGCAATATAATGTCATATTTAACCCTGGGGAATAGGCAACGGGGAAGGGGGTACTTCATTTTGACTTGAGTAAATGGGTGCTGTAAATGTATCTATTTTTCAACTACATTTTGAATTGAATATGTGTAAAATTGTGTTTTCTTTTATATCTTATTTACTCGTTACATATCTAATTGCACATAAGGGTTAACTCAGATTCAAATTGATTGTAAGCCATTGGTGTGATATTCTAAAACAGGTAAAAATGGTTTTAAAATTAAATGCCATGGGGGAATTAGTAACCGATGGCAAGACTGTCGTAAGAACAATAATGACAATATCTTCAAGTTCAGATGTTACTGGGGTTTTTTTTGTGTTCAAATCTTTCATTCCATGTGTGTCATAAAGTATGTATCATTAGAAGGTTGACCACGATTGTTGTATAATATCATATGTGATGACTCACCCCGAAAAGGGGGACTTTACGACAGAACACTTTTCAAGAAGCAGGTGAAAATAGGCAGCAAAAAATAAAGAAATTAATAAGAATTTCCAGCAGATATTCTGTTGTAAAATTTGATCGCCTTGATCAATTTCAATGAGTAAGGTGTCATTTTAAAACTTAGAAAATGCTTCAACAGATGAAATTGAAAATAAAAAATAAAAATTGATATCATCTGCAAAGTCCCCCCCTTTCGGGGTGAGCCATCACATATTTGATTGTCCCTTCCCCTGGATGGATACTGGATATCATGAGTGCTGTATTAGAAGCGCTCATCGGAAGGAAATGTTGCGGAAAAAGCTAACCTTGAAAGCAAGGGAATGTAATCATATATTGTGATGCCATTAAGCAAAATGAGTCGCAAAGTCGGTTACAGAATCAATTTTTGCTCTCAACTGTGACTTTATGCTCCATTTGAAAAGATACTTATAAAATTGTTGAAATCGATCGTTTTTTTAGAGATGTGATCAGTTGCTTAAAAGAATTTAAAAAAAAAAACATTTTGTTTATATATCTGAAATTCAGAACATATTTACATAATACATAATTTATTTCTTCCACACATGCACATTACAGTAACTAACATATCAAAATATAGTACAGTAAACTGTGAATAAGACATTGTGGAGGAGGACTGGGAAATAAGCATTAAGCCTGTCGAGTCCCAGACTCTAAATTACTTAAATAGAATATAAACAAAATTGAAAAAGCATACTATCCTCCCATTCCACAATGCGATGGCCACAGAGAAAAAAGGAAGAATGGTATGGTTCACTAATTGATATAAAAATAACAATTGAATTCTGATTCTACATCTTGTGAAGCTTGATCGTTCTAATTTTTTATACTATTTTATATCTTTTAATTGTGTAAGAAGTCTACATTTTTAACTCTGTTCATAAATAAAGGAAAGTGACAACCTAAGAAGGTTGATTTCTTTTAGTATGTGATGGCTCAACCCAAAAGGGGGGATTTTTCAGATGATATCACTTTGGATTTTATCATTTCATCTGTTACAGCATTTTCTAAGCTTT
>JXSR01S031431.1:19067-37905 GCA_000969725.1 Ophiothrix spiculata
CGGGGTAATAATGCCTTGCCAAAATTGATGAATTATTTTTAAACATTCAAAAGTTGTAAAATAAATCTGCATAGAAATGCTTGCTTATGACAAAATTAAGGTTTACAGTATAAATTTAGTTGTATCATATTTACAGAGTTTCTTGAGTCCTAGATAATATGTTTTAAAGATGTCTCAGTTTATCAAATGCTGTTGAATATTATTTTTTTTAATTGAGGACCCTAGAACCAGAAGGAGGTTAAGTCACATTGAGTACAAACTGAGAAAATGGAACAAACATCATATCATTTGTGTTGTCTTGAATGGTATTTCTGTATCTCGCAGTGACTCTTACACATGCTCTGATCTTCAAATTACTACAAAACTTGTACAGAATGTAGAAATGAGAATTCTGTTGCAGGAAATTGACACAATTCAATTTTCAAGATTTTGTGACTTAACCCCCTTTTATTTCTAGGGTCCTCATTATTATTGTGCTGCAGCAAATATTGAAATGTGAAAGGCAAGATGAATTGAACATGTATCAAGTCAAACAATTATCAAATGATATTGCAAAGATAAGATTTCTTTCTTTAATAATGATGGTATCTAATATCGAAATATAAGGGAAATATAAATAAACAGAGATCAAATGACAGTACAAATAACACACACTGTCAAATCTTCTTCAAATGATGTATCAAGTATACTACTGATATTTACACGAAACTCCAATATAAGCCATAAGGCTTGAATATTAATTCACCGTAAACTAAGTAGTGACTCACTGATTTTGAGCAAAGATCCATCCGACTGGTTTGTAAATGGTTTTTGAAGTATCATCGTTTCAATATGTACCTAATAAAAACAATATTACGAGAGATATATGACCTGTATGTGAATTTTGTATGGAAAGAGGGTTGAATTTCATATTGATATGCACAGGGTTGATAATTTCATCTGGAAGATACTTGAGATCCCTGTTTGTGTATGGGTGTGTCTTGAAAGGAGATATGATTGCTACAACCCAATGATATATTTTGTTTTGATGAGACTGGTCAGGGGTCAATATTTATATCTAAGGTTTCATAAATGGTATTTTTGGATGTTCAACAGTAGACATACTAGGATCAGTTTAAAATTTAACATCTATATTAGTACTGAAATACCTTCATATTTCCATGACACAATATGGCTTCAACAATGAGAAGCCAACATCTTTCATGGGTGCGTTCGTTGCGATGTTTGTATAATGTTTGTACGCATGTTAAGATGAACGCAAAACATGTATACTGTGTCACAAAGGCTATTCATATGTACCGTATACCCAAAATCTCCTTACTAGCAATGTTTTATTATGTTTTATAAAAAATTCTAACATTCACAAGATTTAATTGTTATCTGATTTTGGTATCGTTTTTTTGTGAAAAAAGTATTTATATCCATGTTAACAGCTTAAATGGATAAAAAGTATTTATATCCATATTAACAGCTTAACAATTTATATGGGTGATAAATTTGAAATTTAAATATTGGAGGAGTAACATTAAGAAATAAATAATATTTCCTACAATGTTTGATTACTGGGGAAGAGTATGTTATTCTTACATTACGTGTATGAAAAAGAAGTTACTGCTTGTCAGTAGAGACAAAAAGAATAAATACAAAATTGAATCAAATTTCATACCTGCAAAATTAATGATTTGTGATTGTAGCAACAACTAGCACCATTTTAGAATAATAGACTGGCACTCCTGGTGGACAAGTTCTTGTGTTGTTTTTTGATTTGACAGATTGTCTGAAGTATAGCAAATAGCTGATACAAATAGGCACAAGTGTTTTGGTATCGGGAAATCTACAAGAAAGATGTAATTTCAGAAAAGTGTAAAGTCTTAGTAAACATGCGTTTTATTTGGTTAGCTGATATGGAAAGCAATATGAACACATAAGTGATGAGCATTTGATGCATTTTGTGAGATGGTATTAACCTTTTCAGACTTGTTAGATACCTTGCTAGATAAACTTATTTCTTAGGTGCTTTTCCAGATTGTAGTTCCAAACCAGTAGTACTCACGCATGGTCTAGCGTTATAAGCCCTGATTCTTAATCATCAGGCAATGAGCATCATGGTTCAAATCTGATGTGCGGTTGGGTGTCGTGGCCTTAAGCAAGAATCTTGCCCTCATGTACTCCTCTCCTCCCATGTGTCAATTGGGTATCTGCATTCTTCAGCATTGAGAAGGTAACAGACTTGAGTAACGGAGGTGTAACGATCCCCTCACTACAAGTGTAACAAATACGTGGAGTCTGGCCCAATTGCTTCGAAAGAGAGATAGACAGGCCATCTCCTTTACCTTTATATTTTTACTCTTGCTTTGTGACATACTGCACACCAGTGAAAGGATATAGAGCAGAATTAAAGTGACATGATTTGATTTTCTATGTTTTAATGAATTTCAAATATATGGTGTTGTTTTGGTGAAGGGGAACATGTGTTAAAGTGGCACGATATGATTGCGTGCAAGAACTCTGCAGAACTTGTCATTTATAGCCATAAAACTGTCCTGTTTTATTTATAAGATTGGGAAAAAATGTTTAGTGAAGGGGCACGTAATGTAAAATGATGCTATTTGATAACAAGCATATACTCAGAAACAATTTCAACAATAAAAATGTCTTGCTCTATTATAGAATGATGGACGAGTTTAATGAGAAAGATAATTTGAAACAGATAAAAAAACTGGGCTAACAAATGTGTTTTTGAGTTGTAATGTAAACATTTAAGGGAAATAGAACAGGACCGCAAATGATCATTGTTAATATGATTGAATAAATGTGAAATGGTATGAAGTTTGACATTTTATATCATTGTACACACAAGCAAATTGATTTGAATTCAGTAATCCTAACCTCAACAGATTCAAAACTTTGTTAGAAGCAGATTAAGATATGACTGATTATAGTATACATTACTCTATATTTAATTTTCTGAATACTTACGACTCTTTCAGAGTTAAGAAAATTAGGCGGAAGAAACATCAAGAAATGTACTTGCAAATTTGTGTATAAAACAAAACCCCGTTTTGTTCCTCACTTTACTTTCAAACAGGAGTACGAAAGGGACGGAAATATTGTATGGATTTCATAAAAGGAAGAGCCAGAGGGTTATGATCATGAAACTAGTCCACTATGTTGACGACTCGACGCTTACGTTGCCAGTTTCTATTTGAATTCAGGTTTTGATGAGGATTTTCTGGGATTGTATTAATTGAAAATGAAATTTCTACTTCTAGGTTTAATGTGAATTGTAACATCTGCCAACTGTAAATGTATGATTTGAGTGGAACATGAGAAAATGACCTGGTTTTCAGTTATAATTCTTTCTTTCTTTAATTTTATGAGTTTGCAGAAGATTTATGGCAATGTGTGTTTTTGTTTTCCAAATGAAAATGTTATCATAACTTATGTTTTGTTTCTGTATGAACTATGGAAATGTGATTTCAAAAAGTACAACCATTGACACAAAAATGAGTTAAATGACATAGCAGATTTATATTGAACGGTAAAACAGATGTGTTTGGTAGTGATATGAAATTTCAATATTCTTGTTTTAATGCATTATATAGGAAGACATGTATGTTTTCAATTTTGAAAGGTCTTTGTACATGAAAATTAACATTTCTTTGTGTTATATGAAAGAAGATGTTTCAGGAGTTTCACTTTCCTGATCCCCTAGTTTTGAAAGTTAAGTTTCATAATAGAATGCATTCAGATTTCCGATTGCGATCTCTTGAAAAGAGATGAAGGCACACCGAGTCACCTTTTTCCATTTGAAACATGAATTGTTATGCATAGAGCACGCCATGGCTCGGAAACATAGTTACGCTTCAAATAGAATTTGTGCTACAAAGACCACCTCATGGTTTAAGATGACGAGAAGATATCGTGTGTATCCCATCATGCATTGTGTCCAGGATTGTTTTTATAGGAAATTATGTGAGTATTTAGTAAGGATATGCCCATAAATCAGAGTTAATTGTTGTAATTTTGAATTTCGGGCATGTTTCATCACTAACTACTCACATGATTTCCTGTACAACATTTCCCATAGTAAGCTATGCATGATGGGATATACACTATATCTTCTCTTGTTAAGATGCATGGTGTCAAACTTGTCCTTATATTGCAACGAGAGCTATAAACATGTAGTGTGGAAATGAGGTCATGTTATTTAAAGATACATAGGGAAAGTTTTGAATACATAATGAATTGAAGTGGTGGTAAATAATTAGTTTAAATGTTTTAAGACGGAGATGAACATGTTACTGGGTGATTATAAGTTGTTTCCCACTGACTGATTTCACTATAATATTGATGCATGGTCATAGGTTCAAAGGAGTTTGAACCAGATTTCAGAAAAATGTTAAACCCTTCATCAGAAGTGCATGCCAATGCATCAATATTATAAGGCAAGCTACACAACATCTTGGAATGTACATCTTGGAGTTTAGAGATTGTGTCGTCTACATGACATGTCAACCAGATACGGATTCACGCTGCGTATTCAACTGCACGTACATGTTTCCGCTTACGTGTTATACGTAAATACGCACGTAATCGCAGTATGTGAGACCCACAAATGTATTGAGTAAGGTGTACATAAATGTACGGTCTACATCCCATCTTACATGGATGTACATCCAAACCTCTTGTGTAGCTTGTCCCATTTTGTGCAAGCCCAGTTTCACATTTTATGCAACAAATGTAAAAATTGTATTAATCTTTCAAATATGTAGGCCTTTATGCATTGCTGCATTTTGGCTAGCTGAGACAAATAGACAAGTTGTTTGTCAATATATATATTTTTTTTTTAAATAAAAAACAGGTGTTGTATGACATACACCAGTGTAGATCTCCTATTATCATAATATCTGTATTTTTAGAGGTTCAGTTGTGAACACTGTGACATTGATACATTTGTTATAACAATCTAACCAGATCACAATGCAGGTAATATGGCCATGATAACATGCTTAAGAATGGGTGTGAAATATTGCAAGATTGAATGTAAGGTTGTCATAGTTACTGTCAATATTTAGGAGTTGGTACAATTGGATCAACAAGTCAACTCTAATAACGTAGGAACATAGATATAGAAGTATACAGGTTCTATGATATGAGCACTATTTCAAACAGAGAGATTTTCCTTGGTTTTTTTTTACAAAGTAGGGGGTGGCTACATTAATTTCAATCATTTTGTGACAGATATGGGCCCTATTTGGCATTTGACAAAAAAACACTAGGAGACCCAAGTGCAGGAGAAAGTGAGAAACAAAACAAGACTTTCAAGCTTTGATTTTGGATCACCTATTGGGTAAAATATCCAACTGACTAACCTTACCTAGAAGATCCATTTGCATATACATTTTTGTGTTAACGGACATTTCGTTACCTGGATGATATTCGGTGAGGGTTCATAGGTTCGCTAAATGTCATCACCGTGAATCATAATTCATGAGGTTCTAACAATATCAATCAATGACTTCATTAAATCAATCAAATCGTGGAAATGGTGTTATCATTGAGCACTCCGATTATTTAGATAAAGAGTTTAACAGGTGGCTAATGTTTGTTTGGATTGCTGTTGAGGTAAAAACAATGGGTTTAATTTAAGTAGCAATGATTAATCAGAATTTTGATATTTATAACCAATATAAATAAAGATCTTTTTTTTTAGTTTCAAACTTGTATATATTCTACAGGCCTGGAAAAAAAGTAAATTTTCCGGTAACCAATACCTGAGATTTCCCGCATTGAACGGCGTTGAAATCTTACAAATTTCCTGTGAGCTTCCTGAATTTCCCGGCCGCCAGGTGGCTGAGTTACCCAGTTTTTCCAGGCCTGATATGCTAACTAGTTCTGAAAAATAACAATTAAAACTGAAGTATTACTAACACAATTTTAAACTAGGATAATACATATCAGTATGGTATTAAAATGACTACACTAAAAGCATATTCTAAATTGCTATATATTTTTTGTTCATATTAATTTGAATTATAACAGGATCAACTTGCAATCTGTAACATTTTAATATGATTGCATGTAAGGCAATGTCAGCTTGTATTAAACATTAGCTATAGTAATGACTTATCTACCATCCAGTATTAATTACATCCATATATGGCTTACAAAGTACTAATTGTATTCAATTTGCAATCAAGCATGAGGTACGTTTTTCAAGATTTTCCAACAAGATGCAATTACGGTACTAAATGATACGTAAAATAATGTAAGTATTACGGGTTGTATTACGTATTGTCTTGACAATTTCTACTGGAAAAGATGTTTCTGCATGAATTATAATTCTTAGATTACAATAGCAAAGGTCTTGTATAATTGTACATTGTGTAGAGGTTAATGACATACAAATTATATTTGACTCTGCTTTATTGAAGGAAGGAGTTATTGTGTAAAGATCCCTTGGTTATTTGGGAGCATAGAGATAGATGTCATATTGATGACATCACAGGAAAAGGTATCTAGAGAAATTAGAAAGAAGAAAAGGATAAGAAACCGAACCATAGGAATTGTTGATAATATCTTTTTTCATGTATACTTGGTTATAAGAATATGTATAAAGATGTATGTTCTCATCCTTATCTATTCTGATTTATTTTAAATTAATTTTAAATTTATATATATACTTTTAAGATTATCTTAAGATGTTTAAATATGCAATCACATATTAGAATTAAATAGTATATATTTGGAAAAAAAAAACAATTAGATAGCCAACATTGTAAATATCAAAATATAAAAACCAGATTCACGTTACAGGGAAAAAATGTAAGCATATTGTTGAGTGGTTGTTATGCAGCAAACGATGCGTTCCTTAGCCTGCCTGGGCCTTGTGCTGTGTAAATCCAATTATTGCAATATGCCCAATCAGATTCCCCAACCTCCTTATCAATCCATTTATTTGGTAAACAATATGCCTCTGATGAGTCTTTACTACAAACATATTCCATTATCTGATTGTTCAGGACTTCCGTTTGAAATTTCTAAAAACAGTTATGGGATCAGCCGTAACAGATTTGAGTTCTACTTAGGTTTACCACATAATTTTAAGATTCAGTTTCTCAAGGAACTATGATTTTTACAAGTTAAAAAATAAAAATATTTTGAGTGATAGGTTTCTACAAGGGAAATGAATTACCAAACTTAGTACCAAAGTTACAATATTTTCCAAGCATTAGAAAGCTAAGAGTAATATTTTTTGGAATGCAATTTCTTTTATTTCCTCCCATCAAAACCAAGTACAAGGGATTCTTATGGTAAAAAGTGTTGTATACTTGATTTTGTGTAAAATTATCTCATTTTATTACAATTTATAAAGCAGTTTTTGGTTGAAACCTGTTCCAATGCTGCAGTGATTTTGTACTGTTCCCTCCGTGATATTTGTTGCTGAGAATGAATTCTTGTCTGGAATCCAGCAATCTTTGTGTATATAACAAGTCATAATGGATTGGTAAATAGACATGTGTTTTGGTTTGTTCCTGATAATGCTCACTCAAATTACTATGTTAATATTGGACTATGATGCAAGCTTGCAGATAAAAGGCAGTGGTTTCTTCATAATCACATAGTTCGATTACTGCAGAATGTTTGGTTAAATTTCACAAATTTTTACTAAAAATGCTCTTATATTGTCATGTTCAGGTATGATTTGTTGAAAAATGTATTTTGTATATTAAAATATAGATATTCTTGGAAAAATTTTTAGCAAAATTGTTTTCCAATAATATGTTTTGACATTCCATATATTACTTATTTCGTTAATTTTGGTGTTAATAATCCATCTCAAATAAGGGAGGAAAGTGGGATTTCAAGTCATTTTTGTATTTTGTTTTATATATCGTAATATCGTAATATTTTGACAAGAAATATTAAATAGTTTATGTGCATGTACTTTATTATGTATTAAATGAATTAAATATCCTTTTTAAAGTTCAATTTGTACTGCACACTCAATACTTAATGGTTAAATGTCTACGGTACCCAATATCTAATCGTCAAAACGTTCGGGAATTTGAATATCTTGTTTCTTGATTTTCTTGAACATGTCAAATAATAAAGTGTTTCTTTTTTCATTTCAGGTAATGCCTACAAATGACTGCCAAAAAGCGCTAATGCGTATGTCATATTGCGCACATTGTAAGGGTGTACCTTACGTTAAGCCTTGCGACCAATTCTGCCTCAATGTAATGAAGGGATGTCTTGCTAGCCAAGCAGAACTTGAAGCTGAATGGAACGATTATATAGGTAGGTACTAAAAACACTAGTAGAAATACCTGACTAATACTAGAAACACTAGTAGAAATACCTGACTAATACTAGAAACACTAGAAGAAATATCTGGTAAAAACTAGAAACACCAGTGTACTTACCAGATGTTCAATACAGGAAACACTGTAAGGAACATTTGACACACTACAAATTTGTACAGTGTTTCTAAATACTAAATGTACTGTTACAAATAAAAACACTGCAGATGATGAGTATGCATATAGATAAAGGTGGAGATACCGCACTTGAGGCTATTTTAAATCAATGAGCAAATTATTTTACATGACTAATTATTAGATTTCAAAACCTGATAGCCTGAATGTTTCAAAATGTAGGAAAGTGTTTCTAGAAGTTAATATGTGTGAACAAGTGTGGTAATGGATAGAAACTAAATCGACATTCTCACTTTCACAATGGAGTAGAGGGCAAAGTAAATTAAGTATGTAGCGTTTTCCTCGTAAATCTAATCAATAAAAACAAACATTTAAAAATGCATTGGAATTTAAAGCTAAAGGAAGTTTAATAAGAGATTGTACGGCCCGCAAAATAAATCCGCACTGCCTTGAATATTGCATTACGATGACTTAGAAATTCAAGAGGGAAACCAAATATGTGTCGTCATGGTAACTAGTATAGATTTAATTGCAATTGGTTAATTTATTTATAGATACATTCACATGGGATACAACTAAGATGGGAGAATTGACTAAAGGTTGGGTTTACGAGACTAAATCAGTTACGATTACTGCCCAGCAAATACAATTTAACGACATCAAACTACAGCTGGAGTAGAAATGCAAAATGGGAGTGTGTTTGCTTTTTCGGAAATGGCTGTATGTGCCTTTGTAAAGAAAGTGAATACGCGTCAATCCTGTTTACTTCGGGCAGACTGAGTTCAGTCAACTTGTTAAAAGGAAATCTATGGGGGCTTTAGAAGGGGCTACTCATAGTCAAAATATGTTACATACATTTGTAGTTATTTATTGTTTGTGTGCTTCTTATTTTAAGCATGTTTTGTAATATATAAAATATAAAAGAAATGTATGTTGGTTTTACTCAAACCATTTCAATCAAACAGAGAATAATTATGATGTCAGTCAACTTTAATGAGATTTCACCATCTGAATGTTAAATTTGTAATATAAATTGCAGTTGAATACTTGTATGTACATGAAAGCCCTACATTATTTTAAATCCTTATTAGATGAAATATCATCTATATACCAAAATTTCAAATAATTTTATTTTAATGAAATACGACTGTATTAACAATTTTGGTACTGTATTCACAATTAAAATTATACAGTGCATAACATTTCTGTGAAATTTGATCACACGTAAACATTTTAACTCGCTACCTTTGGATATGGAACAGCTCTGTTTTCCCGTACCTCTCTGTTGCTTGCTGTTAGAAAAACACAAGGCTCTTTACACATTATGCATGAGAGTGTAGGAAAAAATAAGGAAACATTGTGAGATATATGTCATCATATTTGAGAACATAAATATTGATCAGGATGTATTTTTCATGGGAAAAGTGAGATTTTAGAAACCTTATATGAATTGTCAAATAGAACTGAGTTACAAATGGAAAATTAAGAAGTGAATTTAAATGCAATTCTCTGTTGCATAGGATTTTTCCAAAGCCTGGAAATACAAGTACTTGCAGTTTCTGTTTTTTAAATGCCAATGTTGTTGTTGATGGCTACAGTAACTGGGGAATAGTGTTTCAATTAAAAAAGAAATTCTTAAAAAAAATCATACGAGTCATTTTAGTTTTGAATAGTAAATTATAAATCCTGTTACTGTGTATTACATATTTAACTGTGAACATGTTCTCTATAATTATGTCTGAAAAGTAGACATTTACTTGACAATAACCGGGACAATAACATGTATCAAAGATTTAACCCCTAGGTGAAGAAGTAATGTGTATTTATACAGTATTTGACCAGTGGCTATACTGCATGTCAATGCCCACTTGAAATATAAGGCAATCGATTGCGGTGGGTCGTAGTAGCTTCAGTTCCATCCACACTAAAATTGTTGTTCTTTGTGGTTAAAGATTTTTAAAATGTGACTTGGGCATTAATTTCTTGTCAACATTTACTGGAGTTGTCAAATGTAATGGTAAACGAAAGACAGAATTGCAACATTATTTTGCTAAATTGAGTTGTAATTTGATGAAAGCCGTTGTGATGCATATTATTGGGTAGTGAAATCAAGTAGTCCCTGAATCTCCCAGGAATGGAGGGACCGCCGGTTGGGCCTGTCAGATATTGGGTGTCAGTCGGGGAAAGCTGTCATCTTATTCCTGAGTTATGAAAGGTTTCCTGCAACACTGAAGATGGTAGGAAGCTATCTCATATCAAGTGCCAAGTTCAGTAATTGAATGCCGTTGATAGTCAGATGCCACTATTTGAGGTTGGGGTATTGTAATGCCCAGTCAATTCCAAGTGTATTAGTACTTCAGGTGAAAATGTAGGAGTTGTGAACTTTGCGACATGAGGATGAGCATATACAAAGTAGTGTCAGTTTTGAGATGTGAATTTCATGATTTTGAGAAGAAATGGTGAATCATATCCGATGGGAACAATTCTATAATCACCGTATTATTGCAGTGAATTCATTTAAAATGACGAGTTACGATTTCCATGTTTTGATAGCGTGCATAAATTGATTAGCGCTGATGCGTAGTCTTTGGAGAAATATAACAATGGAAAGAATGAGGTCTTGAAGTATATGGGGTGTTGTAGAGATTAGATCTCCTGGGTATTCCTAACACAAACGGCTGTGATATGGGAGTATATTCATCCAATGCCGCACTGATAGATGCGAGGTTAATCATCACTGAATGTGCAGCGTTTTATTGCTCATGTGATTCAGTGAATGAATGAATGAATGACCTGTTGTTTCCAGAAATAATCATGTCTGGATGAAATGCAAAAATTGGATTATTAATATAGTTGATTCAATAATATTCATGTTTCTATCATAACTCATTACTGAATTAAAAGGAGCTTGGTCCGAATGCCCCAACTTTTTTTCAAACTTTTTGAGATTTTGGTATCAAAATATTGCTCATATTTTTCTCATAACCCATGTGAAATTTCACGGCCGAGTTATTCTCCGTTTTGGCGATATATATATGAAAATGTGTCTAATTATGGTAACCATAATTAATTACATACAGTAATGTATAGGAAGCTCTGAAATACAAAAGTACCCATAAAATCAAAACCATTTGACCAATTAAGCTGAAATTTGAAATTAAGACCTTTTGAGTGGTCATCTTTCATGTGACCATGACAACTAAATTTTGAAAAATCGGACCAAGCTCCTTTAAGATGTATAGCTATTTCTACTCCCAAGTGTATGAAAACGTTATACACTTTGATTAAAATTTACAGTAACCAATGTCAAAAGTGATATAAAAGAAAATCAAGCTACTTACTTCGTTTGTGAACATGTTCTTGTTCTTCTTGAGCAAGACTATAGACAGGAAAATAGGAATAGCAGTCGACTCAGAAATGATGATAAATGTTCTCACAGATCTCAAAAGATATTTCACATAAAGCTATCGTTCTGGTTCTCAAACTCTCATTCCATTTGCTTTTGTAGAGGCACCTAGTCCTTTTTTCGATAGGGATCAGTCAAACAGAAACAGCAGTCGGTGTGGCTTATATTATTTGCCAGATTCTCAGTTCCAGAAAAATGGCCTGAAAATATGGAATGAGAATTAATGAAATAAGTTAATGAACTTCACTATGAACTTCACTATAGAGCCCAGAAGGGTGTCACTAATGACTGGTACCAACAGGGAATACAACAGTGTCTTGGTACAAGGAGTAATGACTTAATTGATGTACCAAGATCAAGAGGGAAGGGGACGGTGTTTTCTAAGGGGGAGCTAGATTTGTTATATTTTGACCAGTAACTTGCAATTACACAGATTTACAAGTCATTTAGTATTCTCAGGTTATATAATAGGAATAATTGTTGTTGTTTTTTGCGAATTTCACAAATCATCCAACTGCGAATATTACACTTAACGAATATGTTCATTTTATGTGTAGGTCAATGTACTGAAACCAAAAAAAACGGTCATGATTGTCATATTTTATGAAAAATTCTGCTCGCGTATAAATATCGCCTATTTCCAGTTTCAGGATGTAAGATGTATATTGGTTTTATTTTTGAAAGATAACTAGTTGACTCATATATGGATTGAACCTAGGTTTGTGAGACCAATGTCAACCAGGCACTGAAATCACATTCCTTTTTTCTGGAGAGTTCAGTTCATTGGGATTCCTTGGTTTTCTTAAAAGTTTGCCCCTATTAGGAAACATTTATCCACATTATTAAGGAATTTATGTATTAACATTTGTTGTCATGAAAATATGATTCTGCTATGTCCAACCATTTTAATTGGGTAAGACAGAGCAAATGTCATATTCACTAAGAATTGTACCCCAGCCCCTGCTCTCCATTAAGTTTACTCCTGAAATTAGCCCAATTAAAACAGATTTTTAAAAATGTAGTGTCAAGGGAAAAAAAAGCGTTTTGAGATTGTGCAAATTGCCTCGGGTGCGGCCCATGCATGCCAGGTGATAGCGAGAGGTTAACCTGATTTGCATGTGTAGTATGAATAGCGATCATAGCCTGACCTGAATTAGCATAATTCTTTATATGCATTTGCAATATAAATAATTATATTTGGTATAATTGTCAGTTAATTGGGAATGGTGCCATTGGGTCATCAGTGTACGAAATATTCATAGGTTGCATATCATTATACATTATAAGTCAACAGCCTCATTTTTTTCATCTTTTCCTTTTTTCGTTCTTCTTTTTCTTCAGTTCAGAAACATTTCTAGAATTTGTTTTGATAAGAGCAGAATGTTTGGGTGAGATGAGGAAATTGTCAATAATAAATGTTCAACTTTCATGCCTCAATGTGAAACCCAACTTTTCTCCCACATTCGATATTTTAATGCCAATTAGAATGTAATTTATATATTTTTGTTAATGTTTTTAAATGAAATATGCTATATATTTCCCTCATTCTACTAGTATTATTTCTTGTTCATACGATCAAAAATTATTCCATTAGTATCACATCAGTTCTACTTTGTTTTTGTCAAGATGTTGAAAACGTGCTGATAGCTGTGGAAGATGGACACTAAAAGAACAATGAATATTTACGAAGAAAAAAGGTTGAAATGGATGTATGTGTTAGCCAGTGCAAATACAAGTCCATCTAGGCAATTTTGGCTATGTTTGGATAAATGGCTGAATCGAGTTCACTTATTGATTCACAACTCTGACATTTGCTAAGACTGTGTCAAAGTACCTGTAAAATGCATCTGTAGTATATTTGTAGAACAGGTTATATATACCTAAATGGATTGAAAAAATCTTAAAGGAGGTCAGTCCAATTTTCTGATATATTATTGGATATTTTATGTTTTCAACTCATAATCTGAACATAACAATCAAATTTGATACAAGTATGATACAAGAGGTACTGTAAATTTTCTCATCTTTTTCCCTCTGCAATGAATTTTTACAAGGAACATTCTTCTTAGTTATGGCTGTTGGTTTAATCCTGTTTAGCAGTTGTGAAGTGAACTTAATGAAATTCTATCCTGTGGGTACTAAATATTGCAAATTTTCTTCAAACAAAATTAATCGAAATAACTTGGTTTGTTAAAAATAATCATGTTTCTTTTTGTGTTAAATATGATGAAGATACTATTAATCAGTAGAGATGTTATCAATATCAATTTGAAAATAAGTGTTAGTGGAAGTGCAAAACATTAACCTTAATCCGCCTCAGTCTAACAAAATCCAACAAGCAAAAACAAAAATCAAGAAATTCGTCTTAGTCCAGAAACTTCATAGACAAGGCTACAAATAGGGATGCAAGTGCTGCCATGGCAGGCCATACTCGGTGGCTTGATAGGTGGACATTGATTCGGGATGTGAGATGTTGGGGTTTGAATGTTTGGGATAAAAGATTTAGTTTTGTTGCTGCAAGTGTTCAAATCTAACTCTCAAATATCTGTTTCTCTTTTTCTCTCTCCTTGCAGACGCCATGCTAATGCTTGCAGACAGGTTAGAAGGGCCGTTCAATATAGAAGCCGTAGTGGACAATTTAGACGTCAAAATATCAACAGCTATCATGATCATGCAGGAAAACTCTATGTCAATATCTTCCAAGGTAAGTTAATAGCTTGATTTTCAATTCCAGGACCTGATTTCATTTAACCCTAACAGAACCAAATCTCACTAAATCTCACTTTAGAAAATGCGCTAAGTCCAGATACGTCACAGACTGGGGTTATATGCAGGGACCAAGCGGCGTCTCTGTGGTGGCGTCCTACGGGTATCACTCGCTTGGGAAATGGGAGGTCCATGGTTCGAATCCTGGTGAAAACACACGTTTTTCACCACCCTTCCCTTTTCGAGGAGATAGGCTTAAAACGTTAAATGATCAGTTAGGGTTAAATATAAAAAGGTCATTTAACTTCCAGATGTTTTGAAGGGTTTTAAAAATGACCTAGTAAAATTCATTTGTCATACCAAACATTGCTATTACAAATATTGAAGGATTTACATTTTCAAAAAATCCAATTCCAATTCAATACCCTTTGCAGCTATAAACCATGTCCTGTGGTTTCCTTGAGTAAGAAACTGTTTCAGCTCTATGGTTCAGAAGACATGTTTAGCCATTGGGCCCAGAACAAATGTGATGGCTCACCCGAAAGGGGGGGACTTTGTTACAACATTTTCTAAGCTTTAAAATGACACCTTATTGAAATTGATCAAGGCGATCAACTTTTACAACAGAAAATCTGCTGAAAATTCTTATTATTTTCTTATTTTTTTGCTGCCTATTTTTGTCAGTTTCTCGAAAAGTGTTCTGTCACAAAGTCCCCCTTTTCAGGGTGAGTCATCATAAATGTTCAGTCTTGGGTTGTTGCATGTAGTCAGTGCATACTTCTTATATAAATTATATGGCCTTTCAGATCAAATCTCATTAATTAAATAACAAATCAAAAACAAAAATATAAAACTGATTCTCCATGAAGGTTTAGCTAGACATAACAAGAAAAATCGTTTAGGATTTCCATAATCCCTTTTGTTCAGGAAGGCCTACATAAGGTTAATAGAGGTTTTTGACATTGGATTATGAAATCTGGGTCTCCTATCCAAGACAATGCATCTCAGAACAAAAATAAACTCAAGGAAGAGACAAGAGTTTAAATGTGGTATTACCAGAAAATTGTTGGGCTTACCATTCTAAGAACATAGGATCAGGAACCTGTCATCACCATTAGGGGCCATTGAGGAAGTCAACGTGATGAGTTACTCTCTCTGTTTTTGTGCCACAAACCCAAAATTGATTTTCCATCTATCTAGGGTGTTTTTCTACTCGGTGATATTTGAAAGTTCATGCCAAAAATAGTGCATTGATGGATCAGAAATTCAGAGATTGTGCTGGAATTTGGAGTGCATTAAAATGTTTCCCCTGTAGGCTTTGGTACTTAGAACTGTGATTTAGGGCGGTCGTTCATAATGTTTTTGCACTTACTGAATGTTTTTCTTAGTTTCTTCTACTAAAAATGAAAATGTCCACGGCATACTAAAATCATAAATTTTAGATTCAGACAATCAAAATTTGCTTTAGCACCTCTTGAAACAATACAAAAAAATGAAAACAAAATAAAATAAAAAAAACGCATTTCGCATTTAGGTTTTTTGACCACCTACAGGAAACAAACTTTTTTTTTTGCCTTATCCACCAATATAAAAATCATATTGAACTTCTTACTTTGACCAAACTCAATATCAAATTGCTAGTACATGTGTATTTAAAAACTTTCACTGGAGTAATGCCTTCTTTAAACAGCTCTGTTTCTAAATACGACACATAGTAAATTAATCATTAAAATGTCATAGACAGTGCCATCATCAGTACATGGCTAGATTCCCATGTTAACTGGTAACTCAATCCAGCGCCTCTGTCATCACAACATCCTTATCGCAGTGAGGTTGCATTATGGCTAATTTTGTTAAGACTTGAATTTGAAACATCTCAACAATGTCAGTGCATTGTATGTTATAGACCTATTGTAATTTATATGCCAAAAACAACATGATGGTTGTGAAATTTGAGAAATTTTATGCAAATTAGATGAATTAATGATATGCAAAATTAAAGAAAATGTGGCTAATTAAAAAAAACAGAACAGCAATTCAGACTTGGACTTAAGCCTAATAACCCTAACCCACTTCCGGCCAAAACATTCCTACTAAAAATCCATATTTTCGTGCATTTCACCACTTGAATTGAATCTGGGACCACTCCTGCGATCAATTTTTAGCAAAAGCCACCGGGTAGGTGCTACCTTGGCAACAATTGGCTAACTTTGTACCTGGTTGATACAGCCTCATGTCATGTTGTAGGTCATGTTGGAAGACTGTTAGAACATTTTGGTTTACAGGTTCATTTCAAGTTAAGATTCGCTGACAGACAATTTTCCCAGAATCCATTGAAATAGAATCTTATAAAGTTTGTCTTTACTACGTTTACATTTAGTCATGAATGAGACGATGATGAATTGGTTTGAACTAGTAGTTTCATAAGTGATTAGAATCAGTGAAGTTTCTTCTTTTCTGACGGTAGTATTTACTATTTAGGCAAAAGGGTAGTTGGTACCGTATTGTTCCTAATAATCGCCCACTGGGCGACAACATTTCATGAGGGGTGGGCGATTATTAGAGACCAATTTTCAACACCAAAAGTTGCACAAAATTGCTAAGTAAGCTAAACAATTACGGCAACTTACTGTTATATGGTCCCCGATAACCCGGAAGTACTGACAATTTTTCATCATTTCTTGGATCATGACCTCATTGGTACTGTTTCCTGTTACAAGCGATTGTTGGTTAAAGCTTAATGATACACGAAAATGCTACAAAATTGAATGTTTTTTAACACTTCTCTTTGAAATTTTTTTGGGTGGGCGTTTAATAGAGAATGGGCAATTAATAGAAACAATACGGTATTCATCCTTGAGAATTGCAAATGTAATCATATTTTCATATAAGCATTCAATTCAATTTGTGCTTTTTGGGGGGTTCATTATCTCTTTTTAACATCCTAATTAAAGCTGAATAGATATCACCAGTTCGATGTCGCAGTAAATTATCAATCCGGGAAAAGTGCTCATTCCAACAGGCCGCTGGATGGATCCATGTAGCTTGATCCACTAGCCTGCTGTATTTAACATTTCTTCAACACTGATTATGTTCAATAACATTTATGTTGACTTCTGTAGCAATAGTGATTTCTTGCGAAAAAAATATTGTTGTGACTGCCAACTGCCAACCGAGCAATACACCGTTAAAAGACAGACAGCTGCTGCTGATCCTGGCCTTAGTCAATGTAACCATTTTGTGGATTAGAAGCCAGACAGAATATTGAAATGAATTGCTAATTTGATACAAGATGTGCCAATTAGTTAATGTAGAGAAAATCTTGTCAAATCTACTGCCGTAAAGCATCATGACAAAAGTAATCCGACGCACTTGATGAATATGGTGATGGGTACCACCAGTCCTTTTCTGGTATCACAGGTCTTTTATGTTTATTTGTGCTGGTTTCCAAGTCTAGCATTTTACCATAGCAGCATTTACAGATGATGTCATTGGTAAATCAGGGTAAAAAAAATGTATGTGTTAGTTAACCCATACCATGCTTTGAAAACCCACATGATTTTTCTAATTTTAGACAATTATTAAACACTTCTAATCTAAATAAGCGCCCTCTAATCTATATAAGCGCCCTCAGCAACTTACGTACCTAGTATAAGTGGGTTAAAGACAGAGTTAAAATCACCCTTAACTATTATAATCAAAGAGATAATTATTAGATTATCAACCGCTACTTAATTTTTATTAGTTTCCATATTATGAAAGTGGTGATTTAAAAAAAATACCATTCAAAATAATTGAAGGATGATTTTCCAGTAAAAAGTCCTAAGGATATATAATAATGAGAACATTTTGTCACATAACGATGGAAAATATTGATTTATTTGATTTTATGCATACTAAATCATGCATGAAGTGTCATATTTGATAAATATATATTTTCATAACCTATGGTATTATAACAATCATAATATTTATCACATTTTCATCCGTTATTGGGTATACACTTCCATTATTATTTGCACATCAAACGTGAGGCAGATGGTTTTGTTTACATTGACTGCAGGTCAAGCTTACTGTCAGCTAATATGGTATTCTCCGAACTAAATGGTTTTCCAACATGAAGAGGAATCGGGTAAAAGAGGTGGATTTTGATGGTGAATCCTGATTAATAGCAGAGATTTATCATCATCAGTTCTAGAAGAAAGAAAAACTCATATGTATCTTCATCAGTTTTAGGAGAAAGGAGAAAAGGAAATGATATGGAATGATCTGTAGTTGGTAAAAA
>JXSR01S031431.1:37955-50411 GCA_000969725.1 Ophiothrix spiculata
AGTTCTAGAAGAAAGAAAAACTCATATGTATCTTCATCAGTTTTAGGAGAAAGGAGAAAAGGAAATGATATGGAATGATCTGTAGTTGGTAAAAATGCTGATTTTGCACATTTGGTGTCATATTTTGGTTATGCCTGTGCACTCTTCCTGCCTACACATCAAATAGACCAATCTGTGTGTTAGTAAATGACAGCTTGTAAAAAACAAAGATATTATCAATTAAAGAGAAAGAAGGCTATTTTTTTGACGGATAAGAATTTACGTCCAATTTACATTTTTAGAAAATGGTACGATGAATCAAGCTATATGGATGCTAAGCGAGTGACATGATGATAATATGTGATGAAAACAGTCAGTCTAAGCCTTCCAAGTTTATTTCATCTTTACTCCTAATCCATCCATCAATCAAACTAGTTAAGTTATTTTAAGACTTAATAAATTTGCATCTCTGTGTACCTTTCTAGCTCTAACATCAGTTATTTTTCTATCCATCCCTTTACATGACGCTAGCATCCATATCATTGTGTCAGCCTTACTTAACAAGTTGACATGTTTTGACACAGACCGGCTATAATATCCCATAAGTGTGTCTTGGTATGCCGTTCTCTCAAATCATCTGAGCTTTATAAGCCACTTCTCTGCTATGCCCATGTCTGCATGCTCTTGTTGGGTCATAGCGAGGCATTAGCAAGTAAGACTAAGATCCAGATTGATTGTATGGATGATGTTATTTCAGTTGGTACAGGTCAGTGTGAGGTTAAATGCTTACCATGTGTTTGATGGGTATTCAAATGAAGGGGATCGCACTCAGAATTGCAGTACTGATATTGGATAATTGATGATTATACAGCCAATTTATCACAGTTCTGAATATGCCTATATCTGTAGATTTCATGGATTCTATTGCTGAAAAGTAAATACTATAATAGCTGACAAGATGAATGAGGCTGTTAATCATGAATTGTCCCTTTAATCAAAATCAAAGCACTGAAATTAGATATTTCATAATGTTACTTCTGCTTAGTCATCTAAAAAAAGAACATGTTTAACAAAAATCAAAATTACCTGAAATCTGAATTCATGTAAATAGGCCTAAATGATTAAAACTACTTCAAAGGCCGGTGTGATTTAATAGCAGTCTGATATAAAGATTTCTATAAATGAGGTCCTTTAAATTGAAGAGGAGAGTAATTATATGATTGCAAGGTTGAGCCATGATGAGTGTTTCCACATTTAGTTACTAGGTTATCGTAGCCTTGATATGACAAGAGATAATCATCACTAAAAGGTCAGACTCAGAGTGGAGAGGTGCTTCTAACTCAGTCTAACAATGAGCAGTGATAATGATTTACGAATGTCGGCCTGAAATCATTGTCTACATCTGATTTTAAAGCAAGTTTGAATGTAATTGGAAATATATTTATATGTAAGCCCTAACATTTAAATGGTCACCATGGCCCAAACAAATTCTATGCAAATAAATTAAATTATTTGGAATGTATCATAAAGTGAGACATGCGCAGCCTACTCTTGCAGCAAGTCTAGCAATCCTGATGTCTAAAGAAATGGATCAAATACAGACGTCCATAGTTTTGCTCAATCCACTATTTTTTGGCCAACTATATTGGCAGAAATGCATTAAGCTTAGGGCTCTTTCACACATCCACGAAACGTACAAATAACGTACTAATAACATACACTGGTTCGATATATTTATGTATTTTGATGACCAAACCAGTATACGTTATTCATACGTTTCGTGATGTGTGACAGAGCCCTTCCTCCTCTATCACTTGAAACGGTCTTCAATTATTGTGGTCAGTTGTTGGAACATCTTGGCCTTGGGATAACAATGAAAAGACCATGGTTTCCAGATAGCGAGGAAGACAATTACATCACCATTTTGGTGTCTTGTCAAGCTGGCAGCTCATTGATTGCCGCCAATTATAATTGATGGCGCTGTAATCACTCATCACTTGTCATTGGAATTGCCTGGCTGCATTATGGTGTTGATTTGGTGTTTGCTTTTCACTCTGTAGGTTTATAGCTATTTTAATCCATCGCAAAATTCTGTTGCTTTCATTCAAATTTGTCTCAAAATCATCTCTTTGTTATTTGTCAAACATGATTCAGCTTCAAGACTGATCACAGACCTTTTTATTCAGCTTCTTAAAATCGCCTTTTTGAACGAAGGACCTCACGTTTCACTTTCGCAGCATGTCCCATTTCAAGTTATGCTCATATTGGGAATCAACTCTATTTTTTAATGTAGCATAGGTATATGGAGTGTAGATATTTCCTTTTATGAAGGCTGAGCAGTGTTTGGATTTTGGTGCCCCATAAGTTTCAGTTATTGATTGATTGAATAATTAGATCCTATAAACTTTCTCAGCTTTCTATGCCTGATGAAATTGATGATGTTGGCCAAGATCAGTTTTAGGAATGCCTTTCATATATCTAGATCTTGCCCAGATCTCTCTTGACCAATCCCACCACTGATCTACCTACCCTCTGTCTAGTAATTCCAGTGACCAATAAAATCCAAAGATCTACCCAGTTAGTGACTAAGCAGCGAGGTTGTGGCGCCGCGAACCCACAGCCGAAATGTATCCAGATACTAGTACTTGGCTAGGGGAATCTGCTGCTCAATATGGCCAGTGGAAAATAATGGCGCAGTCAGAGCTATTCATATCTGGAAACATGTGTCAACATTTTGGGTGCCCTCTGAGAATCGGTTGCTCAAAACTCGACCTTTTGATTTGTACTTTTCCTGAAAATTCCACAGAGGCCAAGAATTTTCCCCTTCGCCAAAATTCCACATGGGTCATGTGTGGCAACCTGTTCTTGGCCCAGTTGCCCCTATCTATTATTTCAATAATCAAAGCAAGATGTTTTCCTTTGGAGAAATAGAACTTTAAAAGTACAGCAAGTTAAAGTGGCATTTTGTGATTATAACCTCTACTTTTTCTTGCATCTTTATCAGTTGAAACTTGCAATAAAACCTTAAAAGGGCTCAGTCACACATCAATGTATAGATCCCAACGTATGCCTAATAATGAATGCCTAATGTAAACTGTTCTGGCGTAGAAATGTCATACACGTATATCGATTACTATTACCCAGTCAACGTATGTTTGGGCTCTATACGTTGATTTGTGACAAGGGAAAATTATAGTTTCTTGCATCATTACTGGGCAAATTTAGACAGCTTTTGCTTGTTGTAGTATGAAGAGGATGGGTTCAAAAATTGCAATATTGCTGGCACCAAGTTCTTTCAGTGTAACGACCTGACTGGGAAGTCCTCTTTTGGTCTATGCGCTGCGAGCTCACTTTGGACCCGGGAGGTTCTGGGTTTGAGTCCCGACTAGGTCATATAAAAAAGTTTGGGAATTTATTAAGCGCTGGCAGGGTTATCACTACGCCGGGCGGTGGCGGGCGGGACCACCCGGCACTCTTAGTTTCCACCCGGCTCTCAGGTTGATTTTGAGTCAAAATACCAGACACTCAAGGCTCAAAAAATACAAAATCAATGAAGAATCAATAGAAAAATGAACAATTATTATCAATATTTATATTTTCTTACTATTTCACATAAATTTTACCCAGCACTAAAAGTTGCCTGGTGACAACCCTGAGCGCTGGTATACTTTGTGATAATTACAGTAGAGCACAGATTCTCAAATACATGTATTTGAGAATCAGATTCTCAAATACATGTATTTGAGAATCTGTGAGTAGAGTAAGTGGGGTTGGTTATGTTCGGCCCGTTACATTGCAATATGCCTACATTGTAGTGTTACCATTTGATAGAACTTTTTGATTACATTTAGCATATTTATCATTTTTGATGTTAAATATATTTTGTATCTTTGTAAAAATGATGTCGCACTCAGATCACATGGTTTCAAAAACAAAAGACTGCCAGAATGATAGGTGGTAAGATGTGTATAAGTTCAAATTGAAGTGACATCTTGCAGATGATACAAACCCTTTGGGTACAGGCCCCAAACTTGTTTGCAGTCATGTAAAACGGATACATTCAGTATGTTGAAAGTAGACATGTCTCGACTCATACTGGTATGTGTTTATTACATGTGTGGAAATGTGTTAAGAGGTATCAGATAGACTCTTGGTCAGAGATTACATGAGGAATAACATGGGGATGTGAAGTTATGTTGAAAGAACTTGGTCAAATTTAGACTTTTGTTTGGTTGCTATAGTTACAAGAGGTCTCTGTGTTCAAGCCGAAGAAGCAAAATGGTTGATTTCTATAAGAAGATGCTACTCATCTGTAGGTACTCTTCCATCTTCTCTTTGATCACAAAACTGAAATGTTTATTCACAAAGATGTAGAATAGGTTTAGCCTTCTGAAAAATATTTAAGAACAAATTGATTTGAAACATTACAGAATGATAAAAAGGAATTCGATAGATCTTCAAAAAAGGAAGCTGAAGGGATGAGAAACAAAACCCTCTTAAATTCTGGTCCGACTGGACCCCATGCTAACTAATTCTTTATATTAAATTTCAAGCAATTGCAATCATGCAGAGGTTTTCGTACTCATTTTCACTAATTTACAACATAATGGCAAAACAACATATTATTTTTCAGCAAGTTAGACCACACATCAAAATCTTGCAAATGTTGAAAAATGATATCTTCCTAGGATTGTTCTAACAATATTTTGACTGATATCTTACGCTACCAATCACCCTGTTGTGTTATTTTTCATGATAGGAAGTATCTGGTGACATTCAGACATATTTATTGTGGCTAGGCCTACACAAATTTTCAAAAAAAAATTCTGTCCTATATAGCCCTACTTGTAGAAGAAGCAATGTTTTAATTTCACCCAAACAGATCCCAGCATAAATAAGCAAAATATTGTGGCCTTCCTAATACCAAATCAAAGCAATTAATAAGTAATTTGTCTTCAAATTTCTATCAATCAGGTTCTGATCAAGGTGATAAATAGACAAAGGTGTTTGCAAGGAATCTGCAATCATTTATCTCCATTAATTTGCTATTAACATAATTGGAACACATATTTTTCCCGGGATATTTTTAGAACATAGGCCTACAATGTTTTCCATACCTTTAACATAAGTACTTAAGCAAACACCCTTAATCTTTTGCATTCCATCACATCAAATGCCTTATTTTTATCTAATAAAGTTTACACTTTAAACTAAACACGAAGGCAAACAAATGATTAATTATTGTCCATCAAAAAATAGAGCATCTATAGAGTAACCTGTAAACTGATAATTCTGTTCAAATACGAAAGAATGGAGTTTCCTTGGTTGTGAGTTTTGTTTATGAGAGATATAACTTTCACAAGAGTTTTTGAAAGAGTTTGTGGTAGGGTATATGTTGTATCTGCAATTGCATATATTATGACATTCATGCAACTTTCATTGGGTTTTTTACTAAACTATATTCACCATATTACAAATATTGTCAAAATTTCATCTCCCTGTTCAAAGGTCACATTTTCCAACTGATTTCGAGCTGTTGAACGGAAGAACACAAAAATATACCAAAATATACCGATCCCAGGATTCCAAAACTCAACTCGTAACTTTTTGGTATGGTAGACTGGCTTGTTTTAGCACTGTGATTGACCTTTGCACACATGTTCAAGTGTAAATTAACAAGCAAATTAAATCAGGGGGAAGTAAACTCAATTGTCCTGCACTATGAGGCTGTGCCAGAAACTGCCATTGGAGTGTGGTATTGTTGATATAACTTTTATACCTGTTTTTGAAATCTTTGTTTATGTAGAGACAGCAGTCTGTCATTTATCATTCTCAAATACTTTACATTTTTTGGTTGATATAATATGAAACAATAACTTGTAATTTTTCAAACTTTTTTACAGTAAGGTATAGATATGTCAAGATAATGTCAAGGCTTTTGAATGTGGTTTATGCTTTCTTTCTTGATATTTCTATCATAGAAATCCAACACTGGGAATTCAAGAGTCATTTTGATGGTTGCAGCAAACTTTCTTGTATATGAACTCACAGAAAATGGAATAAAATTGAAGCCAAAGGCCAGTTTAGTCATGATAAGTGCAACAAGATTTGATTTATTCCACAATGCATTTGTATCCTACTGTGGTGCCATGCACTCAAAATAAACTTGCTTTGGTAGCAGCTTCAAAGATGTCGTTAAAATGTCTTTAATTTTGATCATAATTTTGTTTTTCAAAACATTGCAGAAATCAAAGATTTTGTTTGTAACATAGGCCCTGTCTATATTTGCTCTAAATACTTGTAACATTTCTTTGGTTAATTTTGAGAGGTCATAAGAACTATAATTTTAAAAAGAATTTCACAAGAATCTTTTTCTGATTGATCATGAAGAGTAATTTCATTTCTTGAGTGACTCAGGCTATTTTTAGCAAGGATACATCATCTGAAGGAGACATTTCTCAGTATGTCCTTACAATCTCTTTCTAAAGACCCTTATAGGGATAATTGGCAATAGAGGAAATTTCATGTGAGCTTTGGTTTTCTTAGTAACTGGAGTTAATCTAGATTAAGAATTCAATTGATATGTATTTTTTTGCATTTTCCAATTCATTCTCACACAATATGTAATTTTGATAGGAGAGAACATGTTGAGAAAGAGAGAGAAATTTCTGAAAATTTTTAATTGGATGACACGCTTCATTATAATTAAATGTTCAAAAACTTTTAATTGTTTATCAATCTGATTATTTCTTTATCAATACAGAAAAAAAAAGTTTCAGCAGCTTATTATGAATACAATCTTCATTTGCTTACCCATTTATGAACAATTGAAATCTGTATTCAACTTCCCATGAGCACCACTTTTCCCATTTGTCATTTTGTCATCCTTGTATTTTTGAAAGATACCGCATAATTTCTTATTTCCAGAAATCTTTTACATTTCTATTGAAAGTCTAAAGATTGTGTGTATGTTCAATCTTGCTTGACATTCAACTAACTCCCCAATCGCCTACTCTTCTTTTAAGCTTTCCTCCATCATTTTATCTTTGCATCATCCAACGAGATGCCTCGAGTGAATTGCATCAAGTACTCTTCTTCAGAAGACACAAAATGAACAGCCAAGGACAGCAAATTGAAGGGTTGGAATTAACGTAATCTCAACCCCAATGACTTGGTTCAGTGAAAGAGTATTTTAAGATCAAAAGGTTTAGTTAAATGTATTTGATATGAGATTCTTGAAATGTGACATTTGGGCATTTTGATTTTGCGAATATTTTACTTTAATCAGAATTACATGACAAAAAATTGATTGATGTACCGAGTGAGTCAAAAAAACTGCAATAGTTAAATGAAAGCCATATTTTAAGAACAAGAGATATCATGAATTTGAAATGTATATATCTAAATAGATCATAGATTTACCTTTAAAATGGTGAAAGAATGGGGAAAATTGATAAAGGCGTCGTAGAGATACACTTATTTGAATAGGAAGGCATAAAAACAGTTCTGTCCAAATGTCGTGCATATGTTTTATTAATGGAGGACACAATTATGACATTATCTTTTTTCTTTTGTGTTTGGGTGCCCTGAAAAGGGCCGTTTGAGCTTGGTGGCCCTGAATATTCAATTTTCGGTTGAACGTGGATTGGGACACATGTAGCAGGGGATCTCTTCGCTTCGCGAGTTCACCTCTGGATCCCTTGCCAATGTCTGACGAACGCGGTGACGTTTCTCCTGCTTCTTGCCGTTCGCGGTCTTCCAGGTCTCTCTTTATTAAGGTTATGGATTGTTCCTGTTCTTTTGAATTTCGCCTGAATTCTATAGATGGCGGATGCACATGGTACACGCAATGGAGGGAATGCACCCTGTTTGAATCTCTGTTTCACTTCTGCATGAGATTTGTTGGTAAAATAAACCTCAGCAATAAGAGCACATTGCTCGTTTGTGAACTGATCTTGAACCATTTTGAACAGTGACTGATTAACAAGCTCTCCCTTCTAAGACAGTATCCCCAAACATGTCATTTTGCACATGAAAAAACAGCCTACATTATCTTTTATATGTAAATTAATAGATTAAGAAGAGATTTTCACTAGATCAATGTGTGTTGGCAAGAAATTTAATTCAATATTGGTACTTACTTGTTTGACGAGGTATGCGCATTTGGACAGAGCTGTTTTCATACCATGTTTTTCAAATAAGGATATCTCTGCAATGCCTTTATCAATTTCCACAATTCTTTCACCGTTTGAAAGCTTAATGCATGACCTATGTAGAAATTAATATTATTTGTTCGAAATTACTTTTGTTCTTACAATATGGCTTCCATATAATTATTGCAGTTTTTTTGACTCGCGTGGTAGATGTTGGGCATTTGCAATATTGGGATGATATTTTTATCAGAAGTCACTGAACAGTTGTAAATGATGTTACTCTATTTGGCTATGTCATGCACAAACTATAAAAATAAAGGTCAGTGGATGTTGCAGTTGTAGATGAGGTTATGTCACAATTGTGTATTTGGCCTTGCTTGATATTTGGTTTTCTCACCTCAACATCTCATAGAATACAACCTCCTCAAGAGTTTCTCCAACATGATGTGTCACTCATCCAACAAGCCTGGGTAACATGTTGCCATGGTGATCTACCTGCCTGCGATCTTGTTTTTTTGAGTGGTTTGAGACCCCAAGTCATGCAGATAACTATTTCATAACTTCCTGTGTATAGATTGTCAACGGACCCTTTGTTTTGACAATTTTGAGAACTTGCTTTTGGAGATGTTTGTTCATGATTCATGGCAAATAGACCTGCAAGGTTGATAAGATCATTGTTGCATTGAAATTCTAAAACATACATTGTATCTCCTCATTGGTTGCTGCAGGATGATGTGTCACTTTACCCATTGATGGTTTGAGGTTTGCTATTTTATTTAGTATCAAGATATCATTTTAAGATATCCAGTCTTCCTTGTATTTTGCTTGTTCAAATCTTGGCCAGATTTTCCAGTCAAGAGATTTTTCAGTCAATAGAAATGGGTCTATTTGCTGACGGTGATGATGAGGAAAATTCGAAAGACCGTCTTAAGTTCGAATCTGGGATAAATATTGTTATTGAGATTTCTATTCTATTGATGAGATGTCCAGAGAAACTCAACATATTTTGTTCCATTTATGATATTTTGTTCCATTTATCAATATTTATTGATAGCAATTTGCTATCAATAAATATTGCCATTAGTCTACTGCTCTTAATACTTCACACAATCCAGCTTTTACGTACTCTGATCATTTTAACATTTTGTTGGCTGTCTACAGAAAGTTATTATTTTGGTGATTGAAACTGAAAGAAGATGACAGTCCTAATTAAGAGCTATAAATTTCTTCCTCATCTACCAATACCACTTGATCTTCTAGATGCCATTTAACTCATCCGGAATACCATTTAACACAGTGTGTTTCTATAGCGATCTAGCTCATTTCACATTAGGCAAAAGCTTTAATGGAGTCCATCAATCTTACTGTCACCTTTGTAGGTGTCATGTATAGATACATATGGCAGTTTTGATTTTCTTAATGGGCCATTACTAGCATCGATTTTGATGTCTATGTTTAACTCTGGGAAACAATTGTCATCTAATTATTGAACCATGGAAGAATACTTATTCGTAGGGCTCTGCTCATAATTGAAACTAGTCCATTCGGCCTGCGCATGGAGGAGAGAAATGTTTTCGGAAGCAAATATGTAGCTGGAACATATAATAACTTTGAAAATAGATGTTTTTCACTGCAAAGCCCTCAATGCGCTGGCTGCATTAGGTTTGCAGCATTTAAAGTAAGAGGTTACTTGGCAAATTAGGAAAATACTAGTATTTTAAAACCCTGTCCCTTATGATAGCATGATATTTCTGTAATTAGCTAAATTTGAAAAAAATTATTTATAATATGGAAAAATTGTCAAAATCTTTTCTTTAACTTATCCCAAATAGGCTAGAACAAAGCACACACATGCAATTAATATCCTTACACCCCTCTTACCCATTTTAGCATCCAGCAACAAAACGCTGGAGCAATTGAAAATTACAAAATTCACCATCTTAGAACTGAAAAAATAAAAATAAAATCATTCCCAAACCAATGTTACTGTTTGTTTTTTTAAAGTGTCAAATCTCTGCATTTAACCTTTTCGATTAATGTTCCGGGAAGGTTATCTTTTTAATATATTTGAGTTGAACCAGAAAAAGACCAGGATTAAAGTGAAGACTATTTTGCCTTAACGCAGTGCATTTTAAAATGTACGGGAGGATTATTTGAGTAAGAAAAAATCATTCCTTACCAAAAACGAGGCGAGCAATTACATTAGATGGAATTATGACACTCTTAGACTGCAAATGGTACCTGCATTGATAAATTGTCGTCTGAGCGCCATACGTAATGGATTATTTTGGTGAAAAATTCAATTTGTGAAAAAATTCTGGGTGGAGATGTGACAAAGCTATGTGTAATTCAATAAGTCTGTGTCGATGCTCTTAAGTTAACGTTGGAACAAAACGTGCATTGCATTAACAGCGATACAAGTTGTACAGTCCACATACATAGATAGCAGTTTTGTCGTCACAGTTAGAGGTTTTATCTATTTGTTGTTTGAATAAAACAATTTTAGATTCTGAGTGGATTTTTTGCTTTATGTTGGCGCATTGATTGAATTAATTTAATACAATATGGGCCTGATATGGTAAAACTTCAGATACATCCTTTTACCTTGTGACAGTTGTATATCTTAATGTGAACATTGTGAAAATATTCTTGTCGTTTAACATCTTGTGTTTTTATAGAACTACTCATTTAAAACAATGTATTTTCCGTCAATGATGAGAGTATGTTCTGATCAAGAGATATAACTGTCACAAGGTAAAAGGGTATATCGTAAGTTTACCTTATAGAGAGGGCCGAACTTCATAAACCCTAACAATTGTTCTCTAATTCTTAAAATATTTTAAGGAAAATGTAAAATTTCTGAAATTTTCTATTTGGCCTGCCTTACAAGCTAAACCATTTTGGTAAATTCAGAAAAAAGATTTTTTTTTTGTGAGGAGAAATTGTGAATGATTTCTTACAAGGCTTGTCAAATACATTGTCTACCTAGTCGATGATGTGATGTTCTAATGTAATTATTTACATTAACAGCTCATCAATTTTGAAATTAATCAAGTCTCTTAGTCGTTGCGGATAAGTAAATCAGCCTTAGATTGCTGATACTCCAAGTTAATTGAGTGATACACATTATTACAAAACATGGTAACTATATTGAAAACCAAAATTTAGTGCATCATGTCTTCATCAAAATCATTACTGCATCATGCCATGGTGGAAATTTGCTAACATACAAATTATACCAATGTTTACCTCTTTTTGGCCTACTTTTATGAAGTTATAGGTCAAAGAAGGTCAAGTTTGAAACCTATTGGCCAACATGCAAATATCATTTATAACCTTTTCAGACCTAGAGTCAAGAGTCAAAAGTCACTCTTGACGTGATTGAACTTTTATTATCTACAGCTCCACTGTGTCGGATCTAATATAGGGCCTAAATATCGCCTTTGTAAAATTAACATTGCAGTGCTAGTGCATTGTTTAAAGCTTGAACATCGATTGATCTATTACATGGCAAAATATATTCAATTTAGAATTTCTGACAATTGGCTCTTTTTTAGCTATTGCATCTTTTTGAAATTTGCTTTGATCTTTTTGGAATTTGCACAAATTGTGCACTATTTTAGGTTGTGTCGATTACATACCCCTTCACTCATAGTAGGCTGATGAGGTGTAAGAAGGACATGAAATTAGACTTGTCTATAAATATTTCACAAAATCCACAGACTTATATCACTATGTTCTGAAGAACAGAATTGTCAGTGCTTAAAAGAACTGACCAAAGAGGATGTAACTGCAGGTCACCTTGTACAAAGAATTAATTGGGTTTCCGTCTTGTTATCCTCTCCGTTATATGAAGTACATACACAATAATTATCACTTGATTTGATTACAACATGCCCCAGGATTTCATGTAAGGCTTAGATTTAAAATGCAAATCAAAATTAAATTGATCTTGTTGTAAGTGCTATCATTTGAAGATAGCAGATTTTTTTTCCCAATTTCTAATTTTTAAAATATAGGAAGAAGTTAAACAAGTAATTGTAAAATGTAATATCATGATATACTTTACCTTAATACTTTTAAGATTCCTTGGATTTTTTGAGGGATTTCAATTATACTTTTGGCATCAATAATTTTATTTCTTTGATTTTTGGGGTATTTAACAGTTTCTGACAACCCTTACAAATTAAGAAAATTCATAAGTCAAAATTGACTTTTTTTCACAGTGTATGCATTATGCACAGCAATATTCTAGATACATTTGCTGAAATATTGACCGAACTAATATAAACTTGTACATATGGTAATATTACTCTTTCTAGAT
>JXSR01S031431.1:50461-62149 GCA_000969725.1 Ophiothrix spiculata
TCGGCCTATTGAAAAATACTATATCATGGATACTTTACCTTTTGAAAATTCCTTGGGATTTTGATTATACTTTTGGCATCAATAATTTTAGTTCTTTGATTTTGTGGGTGTTTTACAGTTTCTGGCAACCCCTTGCAAATTAAGAAAATACGTAAGTCAAAATTTACTTTTTTCACAGTACATGCACAGCAATATATTCTAGATACATTTGCTGAAATATTGACTGACCTGATAACTCGTATATATGGTAATATTACTCTTTCTAGATGTGCTGTTTCTAGTTAACCTAGTTTAAAAACACTTCATTTGCCGTTGTTTTTATTATAAGAAAGACACTTGTAGAGTTTTATAAATCAGTATTTTTGACAACACATTTGAAGAAATATAATGTTAAAACTGAAAAATTAACATTCAATCAATCATAAATCATTTTAAGTGATTTTATTCACACTTATAATGAGAGCTTTCAAATGCTTCAATTCTCGTTCAAATTTCACAGAATTTGAGATGAAAAATCAGCTTGAAAATGTGTGAATTCACCCCGAATTTTGTGTCGCTGCCTTGATAAGAAGGGATGTACTGAAGAGCTCTTCCTTGCATACTCAAGTAATACCCCTGAGGCCTGATGAATTATTCATAAGCTCAAAGACAAATGTATTCCTTAGTTGGATGAGATGAGTCATCTTGCTGTACTGAAAAACGAGAAAAATATGGTGAAAATTGAGGATGTGGAATAACAGGCCGGCCTGCAGCAGGCAGGCTATGCTTTGGACGCACGATCAAAAGCAGGGTTGGACATGTTAATGAACAAAATTAGAAATTTTTATGGACTAAATATTATTATAATGGACTAAGCCTAGCCAGATTTATGGTGCTTTCAATTTTTTTAATGCCACTGATTTTTTAGATCATTATCATAAGGATGTCTATGCATATGTTACAAAGTCCCCTCTTTATTAAAATTTGGAATGAAACAATCAATTTCCCTTTTCTGAAAATTATTCATTATAAAGAGTCAAAGCAAAGGTTCATCCAAAATGTATTTTAACACATGAAAGCATATCTGCTGTAAATGATTTAATAGATTTAGATTGCATAGATATTTTGGGAAATGATCTGGATTGACATTAGCAAAGAAAATAATTCTAATGTACCATTTTTTTACAAAATGGAGACCAAATGCCACCAGGAAACGGGGAAATCAAGACTAGAAAACAAAATCATGTTATCACTTGGCTCCCTCTAAAATATAGCCTCTTTCTAGCTAAATTGATAATGAAAAAAGTCGCATCATGGCACATCATGAATGTAAATGAGTCAAGCTTCTACTTATTAGCTGTCACAGGCAATGGTTGTGAGCAAATAAACCATGCTGTACATAATAAAAACGGGAAACCGGCTTGAAACTGACAAATAAAATGTACCGGTAACACAGCTAATTTTGCAGTTTCTTTATTTGGCAAATAGCCACCAGTGTGTATTTTTTGGAAAGGATTAGATTTCTTGATAGAATATTTTGTACTGATAGACTATTGGTACAAAAAAAAATATGCAAGGTACTCATTTGTAAAATTTCTATGTTTCAAAAGGAGTGAAATTATATCCTTTGGAAAATTACTATCTTTACAATATTTGTGTAAAGATTGTACATTATTGTTTTGTATGAGGACATTGACATGGGGATGATTTTGGGTGAAGGGAGATTTAGGTGTGTGTAAAGTCGACTTGCAACATGAAGTGAGAATTTATTCAAAATGATAAGCTAAATCTATGTCATATAGAATGAAAAATGACATTATAAATAAAACATACAAAGTCCTTAGATATTTGAAGGAAATTTAAAATTTACCTTTATTTTATCAAATCATTCTCTTAATGTTTAATTCTGAATATGCATATCAAATACTGGAAAAAGTATACTTTAGGTCCCATCAAAAACTAAACCTAACGCTAAACCCTAAAACTAACCCTACACCCTAACACTAACCCTAACCCTACACCCTAACACTAACCCTAAACCCTAAAATTCTGGATGGGACCTAAAGTACACTTGGTCCCAAAAGCTAAATTCAGTTGATACAGATATTTTGCAAAGAATAAACTAAATTAAAGATCAAGCAAAGATGTTTCAAATGCAGGAGGGCACAAACAAACAAATAATCCACCATTTTTCAAGATTTACAAAAATGGGACATTGCTTTTGTTGCTTTAATGGTCAACTTAAAGGCTACCCATTTATATCCAACAAGCAATTCATTTTCAGACCTTAATAAAGACATCCCCCATAACGATGTAATAATATATTATTTCAGGCCTTATTTGATCAAGATTAAACTGTCAAATGATTTCTCTTGAGCATTCGAGTGAAATAATGGGGTAACGTGCAAGATTTTGGAATTCAAGACCAACATCACCACGAAGAAGATTATATTTCGGATCTAAGTGGGATGGATGATATTCACCGACCCATTTTATTGGTTGTTGAATGAGGGATTAATTGTGAAAAAGACAAACCTATATTACATCATCACATTTGGAGAAAATATTGTTTATTCAGGAAATTGACTTGCAAAAATCTTGATCAGGGGCCTATTTCACATTATTACATAACTCTTGGAAACTAGAACATTAACATTATTACATAACTCTTGGAAACTATTCACTAGCATCACTTTTAATATTCATGATCGAGCCTATCGCAAATTTTTTGATTTTGTCCAAATATGCACAAAAAAATCATGTGATATCAAGAATTTGCAATGATTTCCATTGCGATGGTTTTTTGCGGATGATTTTTTTCATTGCAAAATCTTTGTAAAATCTGTTTCGGGAAATCCATCGCAAATTGCGATGATCGTTCGCTTTTGTGATGTAGTTCGGCATTTGCGATGGATTTGGACGATAGTGGAATAGGTCCCTGGAATGAATAAGCAAGGAATTCATCATTTGACTCATGATTGATTAGTTGCGCAGTTTAAATGTAAGAACTGTATCCAAAACTTTTCTGTGATTATTTTCTCATCACATTTGTGTTCTCTTTTTGTATTTTCTTCACTGTGCAGGTGTTCCAAGGATGCCGTATTCAAGGAGGCATTGGTAAACGAGAAGCCAGCAGTCCAGGTGACGAAGCTGAGGATGGAAGTACTACCAGTGGCAGAACCACACGAAACAGGGATAGAGATAGAAGTAACAGAGACCGGGGAGGCAGAGAACGAGGCGGTCCAGATGGGGAGGATATTACAAGTCCTTTCCAAGCTAGTCAACCACGCCCGACAACAGCCGCTGGCACAAATTTAGAAAGATTAGTCAAAGATGTCAGAAGTCATATCAAAGAATATAGAAGGTGAGGATTAAATTACAACGGAAACACTGGTGGGTTGTGGAAAAGCAAAATATGCTGTAGCAAATCTGCAGTGAAATTGATGTCACAATTTTGAGTCTGTGTATTATTGGGGCAATCATGTAGATCATGTAGGGAATCCAGATGAATGCGCATCTCCGTAAACTGGCTACACAGACGTCAGATCTTGATCTGCTGTTTAGAAGTATGCGTTCATGCATACGGTTTACGGAGATACAGATCTGGATCTCAGAGATACGCATGCATCTGTATCTGCAGTCTGTGTCTGGGTATAAAGGGCACTTCAAAACTTACCTTTTAATTGGCCGCCCAGAACCATTGGTTTTGGTTGATTTATATGCACTCTGAACAGTGGCAACCACAAAGAAACAAGTTTCAGGTGGTCAGATCTCCAGTTGAGTTTGAAGCAGCCCAGTACATGTGCACCTTTACTCATACTGTAAGTTTTGGATGAAAGCCCATGATATGAAAAATTGATAGCATTATGAAGATCATGAGCACCAATTCAAGTGAGCAAATCCTTAGCATTTAGTTTATCGATTTCCAACATTGACAAATGCTATTCATTCATATCGACTTGCCGAAATGTGTAGCATTAATGTATACTGTAAAGCATTAAAATTTTGCTAGCATTTTAATTTCGCTAGTATCATAATTCGCTAAATTAAAATGCCGCTAAAATAATTGTTAACATAGCATTGAATAGCAAGATGATTCAAATTAGTGAAATTAAAATGCACCCAAAAAGTGAGAGTTTCCAAATTCGCTAAATTTTAATGCCGTGAAATTAAACTGCTTTACAGTATTGCCATCGCTAGAGACTAACATTTTGGATTGGAGCAGTTTACAAGACGGTCAGCTTTATAATGATACTGGTGCATTCAGAGAACTACGGTTTAATTGATGTAATTCACTTTACACAAGCCTTTTATGAGCAAGCCATGAAATAGGTGTATTTAAATCTGAATTCATAGTCAAATAGTCAACGCAAAGGCAGTTCCCATAATTATACACCGCAATTGAATTACGATTCACAAGACAATTGCGAGACATACAAAGATTTTGACACAGTCGTAGGTGTTGTGTATAAAATGATAATGCACAAAACTGGGAGGTTTAAACACATTTGGTCCCAAGAATCTTTACAATGCCATGGTGAAGAAAGAGACTTGCGGTTGCCTAGTTACCATTAGGCCATAGAAAGGTTATTTGTTGTCTGCACTATATTGACATGACGTACCCAATTTGTCCTGGTATGATGAACATAATGTAATAATGTATTTAGGAACATATTTTGTGATTGTCTAATAACATTTAGAAATCAACGCCTGCCCAGGTTGCCGTAGTTACCATTAGGCCTAAAGTGAGTTTGGTTTTGTCTTCCTCCTTTTCACATGACACATCCAATTTGTCATTATGTGACAAGCCTGATGTAATAATGTCATCATCAATATAGCTTCTGATTGTTATAAAATATTAGGCCAGTATTTCCATGTTGTGTTTACAATTTAGCATTGATTAGCATGATTAGCATATAATATTGGAAAAACATGGCTACATCTTAGCTGGAAAGCAGACACACTCTCATTATGTGATCGCAACATGATATATATGTGTTTAACATTAAGGCATTGCGCCAAGCGAAACTCCCACAAGCTATTTCTGGTAGAATGGAGATGACCCCCTGCCTGGAGGGTGTTGTGGAATTTGATTAGAAGAAAATTGCTTTGATAACCTACTGTGTATGGCAGTGTGGGATGATGTTGGGAGCTGGAGGTGATAGCTTGGGATTCGAGGGATAGCAGGAAATGTTTCAACCACATTTAAACCAAGGATGTTCATTATCCCTGCGATATGTATAACAATTCAGATCAGTTATCCATTTGAACTCCAGATTCCCCCAAGTTGAAGATTTTGGAAAAGTTTTCCACAAGAGGAGTGTGATGTTAATTTTAAATTTTAAAATCTACATTTATTCGCATAGAGAATGTAAGGATGTTAAATATAAGTGCAAAATATTTGCTATATTTGAAATTCATATCCCTAAAGATGACTTTATTGTTACAGATCAAGCTGTTATTACCCCTATAGATTTTATAGCTCTTCCTGTTTCTCCTTGCAAGGAGAGGGGTGAAATATATTTATGATTTTACCAGATTTGAACGGGGACCTCCCACCTCTAAACCTGAGTCTCTGCACAGACAGTGATGTGGTCCCTGTATTGTAACCCCCCCCCCCTAGTTAATTTTTTTAAACTCAAGACCAAATAAGTTGACCGAATTTCAGAGCTTTACATAGTAAACTGTTATCAGGAAACAATTGTCAGACCGAGTCATTCCAGTCACCTCTGTCTGAACCAGTCACCTCTTCCCACTTCCAATAACCAGTCAAAAATAACTATGACATATTTGTTGTAGATAAGATGTTTCCTATGGATTCCAGCATCTCCCTTGTGCCCTTAAAAAAGATTAAGAATATTTGGTTTCGATGAGTTTTGGAATGTTGGATCAAACTGATGATTTCAACACTGTCTAAAACCAATCATTTTTTTTTAAATAAAGTATATACATTAAAAAATCGAAAGATTTTGCCCTTTTGAGGCACCCTTTTGGCCTCACATGAGATATATGATGATTTGGTTTCTATGAGATAGGTGATATGGAATGTTAAGGATGCAAGGAGATAAGTAAAGAGTGATTTACAAGATTGTTAGCTGAGCTAGCCTCAATGTCAGTTTGAGTGAAAACAGTGTAGTAATTAATTGGATACATCATACAAACTGATTGGTTGACAGTCTTCGGTAGCATTGTGTACAGTCACTAATATTATAAATTATCACTTAACTGATATATTACTCAAACACCCAAGTAATAGCCCTATATCTTATTGTGTGCTTCAAGTCTAAAAATAACATGAAGTGCATGTTAAAAGCAAAAACGTGCATTGCACACGGTGCGTGATATATTTGATATTCATGTGAACCTTTGTTGCAAATCGTTAAATGCAAGTCTGAAACAATCCTTCCCTGTCTTACTTGGCTAACACTAATTTCCCTGACAATTACATTCCTTCTCTGACTGTTTATAAGTAAACCAGCTCTCTTTAGGGACACAGTTGTGCGTACAGATTGCTATTACAGGTCTTACCCTGCCTGATTAGTATGTAGTAGAAAAGCATAGTATGCTGTACCTTTAGGCCTGTAACTTTAACCCACTTTTAGTTCAAACTGTTGTTAAACTCTGAATATTTTTTTCTTTTTCTTTGTACAGGTTTTGGACATTTCTTCCATACATGATCTGTGATGACTTTGAAGAAGGAGCAGGTGAATCAGACGATGGTAATTGTTGGAATGGCAAGAGAGTAGGAAGGTACGGCAATCTTAGTTAATTTTAAAGTAAGATTCAGATAGAATTTTCTTCTGCAAAAGAAGTCAAATCACATTGCCATCTTGCAAAATTAAGGTAATCACAAGGGAAAAGGGGAAAGTTTTAATCTGTCAGAAAATGTTAAAATCAGCCTCTGAAATCAAAATATTCCGAAACAAAACATAATCTATAAATCACTGGGTACTTAAGCACCAATTTCAATATTCTAAATTACGAAGCTGTTGCTTTACACCCAATAGCCAACATACTCTTAAAATTCGCACTTTCCAAGTTCTTGTAATATGTTGTCCTTTTTATATGGGGTATCAAATATGACAAATATTGTCGCCTCTTATTTATGATGAATGCAACTTTCATTATATCATCTGCTCAGTGAAGTAGATCTGTGGCCAAAAAATAAAATAATTGTTTGATTGGCGTAACATAGAAACAAAAATAGGGTAGGTAGGTCGGATTTTTTTATTTATTTTTTATTTTTTTAAGTCTATGTTTCACATACAAGAACACACAATATACGACACATATATACAAAAACATCTTCACCTTTTCTGTAACACATCTTTTATTTGTCATTTTGAATGTGCAAGCCATATCTCGGGCCTCCATGAATCGATTCCCATCAAATTTGGGATTTGAAGGTTTTTTTACCATGCTCAAAAAAATTAAAATATTTAGGGTCGGCGGTTACGCCTATCAAACAATTTTTTTGAGGCCTAAAGATCATACAGCAAAACAATGTGCACTATTACGGAATTTTAAAGTGTGTGCATTTTAAAGCAACTCTAGTCTATGTTGTGTAAATAAAGATAACACATGAGTTATAACACCTTATTTGTTTATTTTTGAACAGTTACGAGCACCCCATCGTTGGTGATGGTATAGCCGCCCAAGCACAGAACCCTGAGGTAGAAGTAAACCAAAGAGCAGACTTTGTTGTCAGGCAACAGATTGTACAGCTAAGAACCATTACCAACAAACTAAATAGCGCCTACAATGGGGAAGATGTAGAATGGATAGATAACGGTGAGTGTAAATGACCAAGATTTTATCAGTAAAATTCATTTTAAACATCATTTCTGGATACGTTCTGAAGTTTGGAAGTTAATCCTCCTTGGAGTGATTTTTCGTATCAATCTTAAAGATTGACATTTCAATCTACCAAGAGTAAAGTCAATGTATGTTCACTGAAAAATAGTTTTTGAAAAATATTGTAAATTTCAGTCTGAAAAGATTTAAATTTTCTTCAGTGTGGATTGAAATGTTATCTTCGCTTGACCCATAAAGTCACTCCCAAGGAGGGATGACTTTTTCATTCTTCAGTAATGAATGAAGAGATTGGTGAATTAAATTTAAACTATGTCTCACGGCTTACTTGATGCGGTTTGGTGGCCTGCGACCGACATCCACCGGTCTTCGATGTCAACTGGTGTTGTTACTGGTGTTGGAGTTGATGAATGAAGAGATTATTTTTGAATTTGTACTCAAATTCATGAGAATTAGGTGCAGAAGTATATCAACTGCACATGTTGATGGTGATTAGTTTGTGCATATTGATCTCTTGCGTGTTCACTTGCGTTTAGTCCAACACACATTTGAACTGTTAAGCTAGGAATTGAAGGGGTAGGTGCACTATAGTGCTAACCCTCTTTCTGCACAAGTTACTTACGTGTTTTGATTTGAATGATTTAAGTCCTACATGATTTCAATAAAACAAGCCAGTCTCTTGAAAAGTGAGGTTAGCATTATATTGCCTTGCACATTACAATTCTAACTTTCTTGAAACACTAGATGCCAAAGTTTTTTCTTCAAAATGCCAGATCTAAACTCAGGGCAAGTCACAATAAACACTGCTGGAAACACAGACACAGTGTGGGCGTAAACCAAAATATAACAGCTTTTTATGCATCAATGAAGATTTTGGCAATCTGCCTATCTATCAGGCCACTCTCATAACAAATTCAGAGGTACAATTACTCTGCTCAATCAATGACTACAAAATGGCAGGGAGCAACATTTCTCTTGTTTAATTTTTTTGGCATTCCCACTTATCCCATCAGCAAAATGAATGAGATCCATACTAATCATATTTTGTTTACTATTTATTTTCATTATTTTCATTATAGGAGGAGAAGACTGGTCATACAGTGGCTCAGGTAGTGGAAGTGGTTCCGGTGAAGGACCGGTTAATCCTGTTGATAATACATTCTCAGAGACAACTGTCGAAGACCCAATATACCGGCCAACGCGGAAAACTCCTGGTGGCAGAGGCGCAGGAATGTCATTACATTTACATCTCTCATGGCTGACATTACTTCTTATTGGACTATTTGTATCATGTGTATGTTCATAGGGATTCTTGTATTTGTGTGAAATCTTGTCTTGTCCGTCTTTAAAAAAAATACAGTAAATTTATCGTTTTTGATATGTTCATTTTTTTGAAAATATGTCATGATTGTGTTCAACTTATATCACCACTACCAAATGACCTCTTATTAGAGGTCAAAGGTTGTGGTGTCATAAGGTCAAAGTGCAATTAGTGACAATGATGACATCATCTAGAAAGTAACCAATGGGAGTTATCCGTCATTCAGATGATGCCATTCATTTAGAATGTTGTGTGTACCTTTTATTAAATAGATTGGAATTTAATTAAAACATTTAAAAAGGTTAAAATTTGCCATGAACATTTCTAGGTGAACTTTAATCTTTATCGCTTCCATCTGAAGAAGCTGTAAGCAATCAGATGAGATCTTCCTGTCCGAAATACATCGTGGCAGTCTTTTTAACATATACTAGGCCTACACAACATCGATCGTTATTTTTATGAAAGTTTGGTGATTTTTATACTATAGGTGTTTATTGTTGCAATTTCCGTCATATCCTGATCCAATGTCCCAAATGTTAATTCTGTTACAAATTTGGCTGTGAAATAAATATGTTCAAATTACTTTTGCTGCCTTTTATATAAGAGTGGAGTTTTCCAGTTTTTAAAGAAAATTTGATGTAGCCAAAAATTTTAAAAATTCAGAAAGTACAACACTTTTTGACCACCAATATTTCACCTATTTTAACAGAAGTGATTTCCCAAAGGAATCTCATTGTTATGCCAAACTGAAATTCTTAATATTTACATTGCTAATTGTATTCAAAAAAAAATCAAACAGGGTAATTTTGATAGAGCTTAACTTCCAATTTTTTTAATTTAAAGATTAATGCTGATAGTTGTGTAAAAAAGATGACAATTTGCAATAATTGTCCTGTTAATGGTAATTGATAATTTTTCTGCTATTCCTCATATACTTTGGTTGTTTTTCCAAACTTTGGAAAATATTTTACTGGTCATAAAAATAGTTGTTTGAAATTTTTGTTAATGCTGCAACCTGGTAAAGCTTTTGTATTGAGCTTAATGTTGGACCAGAATTTGTCAGTTTCTGTGGTTCTCAATTTTAGATGTGTCAATTCATCACAAAGGAGGTTATTTCATTAGGCTAAATAAAATTAATAGATTGTCTCAAAGCTCTCCTTCCCTTGAAAAACTAATGTGAAATGCATTTTTGGGTTGTTGTTTTTTTAATTTTTTTTTAGATTTTTTTTTTTCGTGTGCGACTGAAGTCCCAAGTGCTATTCTACAAGAGTTCCATATGTACACCCTCATTTATTTACATGATGGCTTTTTAGAACTCAAAAACAGGATTTAGAACCAAATAAATTAAATTAACCTTTGTTGCCATTTGTTTTTTCGCAGTTTTGGTGAAAAAAAATAAAAACAGGTTGGAAAAATCATTTTTCGGATTTTGAGGAAAACTAACGCGCATGATAAAACTAAAGCGCGGGGGAGCTTTGAGACAAACTATTAATTTTATTTGGCCTTATACTGATATTGAGTAATTGATAAAGGTGAATTTCTACTCAAAACCCAATCATTCACACTGGCACATATATATTTCAGTTTTATCAGTATGCTGATAGAATGATATCAAAATGCAACGTCACATATATCAAAACAATTGTGAGTTTGCCGTGATAACAATAGATGGATGGTTTTGAGCACAAAGTCAGCTTTAGTTGAACATTGCTATGATAAAGCAGTTGTGTATAATCAAAATCAGGGTGCAGGGATTACACAAAATCTTGTGTTCTCCCAGTGAACATTGAATGTTGTATAACTGTATAACATATGAATGTTCATGGTGTGTTCAGAATTCAATTTACACTTTGCATACTTTATCAGACATTGCAATGTGTTTTCACAAAATCAATAGAAATCTGAATGCATCATTTGGGGGATTTTTGCTAAATAAGGCTAGTCCATTGAATCCACACCCTCCCCATGTTGAAGATTGTGAACTTACGTAATATCCATATTCCAATTGGGAATATTGAATTTCATGTGGTATTGTGATGATATGGTCAAAAAATTCTCCCTCCAATTGTCTGTATTTGGACTGACTAAATTGCTGGTTTTGAATTCCAGAATCTTCCAGAGGAGGGGTGTGTGGTTTTAAAATGGAATGACCCGTTGTACACAAACTTGATGGATTATAAGTTGTTGTTCTTGTTTGGGTTTTAGTAACAAGTCCTAGATCAGCACGTTTAACAAGCCCTTACGATCGATGAATTTTAGGAGGCACATTTTAATCTGTATTCGACGTGGGTCTGTTGTTCTGACAAATTCTGGGATTATATGAGTCAATATTTTTTTAAGGTGATTTCACAAGTTTTACCACATGCACAAGACTTATTGCCAAGTTTATTTTGAGAAAGTTTTTAATTTCATCTTTTCATGTTTTCTCATATAAGATAAAAACCTTGTGTACTTAATACAGTATTTTAAGAGATAATAAATAACAAATCTTCCATGTAAAAAACGGGAGTGGGTAATCGGCGAGTTATTAGGCGGCGAGTTATGGGCGAGTTACAGTTAGGACAAGCGGCGAGTTA
>JXSR01S031434.1:11270-28206 GCA_000969725.1 Ophiothrix spiculata
CAGTTTTGTGGAAACTTCTTCCGTTGCAGAACAGACTTCAGTTATGTTTGAAACCGAATTCAGTACAATTGTTGAAACATTGTTCCCATCGTCTGTAAGATTAATTGAACCAACACCAACGACTCAAATTAACAGTTTTGTGGAAACTGTTGAACAAACTTCAGTTATGTTTGAAACTGAATTCAGTACAATGATTGAAACACTATTTCCAACTTCTGTGGGATTAATTGAACCAACACCGGTAACTAGAATTAACAGTTTATTGGAGCCTTTTTCAGTTGCAGAACAAACTTCCGTTTTGTTTGAAACAGAATTTAGCACAGTTCTCGAAACATTATTCCCGTCTTCTGTAGGATTAATTGAACAAACTCCGTCTACTCACATTAGCAGTTTTATGGACGGTTCATCAGTTGCAAAACAAACTTCAGCAATGTTTGAAACTGAATTTAGTAAAATTGTTGAAACATTATTTCCATCATCTGTAAGATTAGTAGAACCAACATCATCGTCTCATATTAACAGTTTTGTGGACATTTCTTCCGTTGCAGAGCAGACATCAGTTATGTTTGAAACTGAATTCAGCACAATTGTTGAAACAGTATTCCCATCTACTGTAAGATTAATTGAACCAACACCGTCGTCTCAAATTAACAGTTTTGTTGAAACTACATCAGTAGCAGAACAAACTTCAGTTATGTTTGAAACCGAATTCAGTACAATTGTTGAAACACTATTTCCAACTTCTGTAAGATTAATTGAACCAACACCGGTAACTCAAATTAACAGTTTATCGGAGCCTTCTTCTGTTGCAGAACAAACTTCAGTTTTGTTTGAAACTGAATTTAGCACAGTTCTCGAAACATTATTCCTGTCTTCTGTAGGATTAATTGAACAAACACCGTCTACTCATATTAGCAGTTTTGTGGACGCTTCATCAGTTGCAGAACAAACTTCAGCAATGTTTGAAACTGAATTTAGTACAATTGTTGAAACATTATTTCCATCATCTGTAAGATTAATAGAACCAACATCGTCGCCTCATATTAACAGTTTTGTGGACATTTCTTCCGCTGCAGAGCAGACATCAGTTATGTTTGAAACTGAATTCAGCACAATTATTGAAACACTATTCCCATCTTCTGTAAGATTAATTGAACCAACACCGTCGTCTCAAATTAACAGTTTTGTTGACACTACATCAGTTGCAGATCAATTATGTTTGAAACTGAATTTAGCACGTTTGTTGAAACATTACTAGTATTCCCATCTTCTGTACAATTAACACCGTCCACCAAAATTAACAGTTTTGTTGAAACTACATCAGATATGTTTGAAACTGAATTAAGCACAATTGTTGAAACACTATTCCCATCTTCTGTAAGATTAATTGAACCAACATCGTCGCCTCGTACTAACAGTTTTGTGGAAACTACATCAGTTACAGAACAAACTTCAGTTATGTTTGAAACTGAATTCAGTACAGTTCTTGAAACATTATTCCCATCATCCGTAAGATTAATTGAAACAACTCCGTCTACTCATACTAACAGTTTTGTGGAAACTTCTTCCGTTGCAGAACAGACTTCAGTTATGTTTGAAACCGAATTCAGTACAATTGTTGAAACATTATTTCCATCTTCTTTTAGATTAATTGAACCAACGTCGATGACTACAATTAACAGTTTTGTGGAAATTACATCAGTTGCAGAACAAACGTCTCTTATGTTTGACACTGAATTTATCACGATTGTTGAAACACTATTCCCGTCTTCTCTAAGACTAATTGAACCAACACCGTCGACTGAAATTAACAGTTTTGTGGAAATTTCTTCCGTTGCAAAACAAACTTCCGTTATGTTTGAAACCGAATTCAGTACAATTGTTGAAACATTGTTCCCATCGTCTGTAAGATTAATTGAACTAACACCAACGACTCAAATTAACAGTTTTGTGAAAATTGTTGAAACATTATCCCCGCCTCCTGTAACATTAATTGAACTAACACCATCGACTCCAATGAACAGTTTTGTGGAAACTATATCAGTTGCAGAACAAACGTCTCTTATGTTTGACACTGAATTCAGCACAATTGTTGAAACACTATTCCCATCTTCTGTAAGATTAATTGAACCAACACCGTCGTCTCAAATTAACAGTTTTGTTGAAACTACATCAGTTGCAGATCAAACTTCAGTTATGTATGAAACTGAATTCAGCACGTTTGTTGAAACATTATTCCCGTCTTCTGTACAATTGACACCGTCCACCAAAATAAACAGTTTTGTTGAAACTACATACGTTGCAGAACAAACGTCAGTTATGTTTGAAACTGAATTCAGCACAATTATTGAAACACTATTCCCATCTTCTGTAAGATTAATCGAACCAACACCGTCGACTCGTACTAACAGTTTTGTGGAAAGCTCTTCAGTTGCAGATCAAACGTCAGTTATGTTTAAAACCGAATTCAGTACAATTGTTGAAACATTATTCCCATCTTCTGTAAGATTGATTGAACCAACACCGTCGACTCCAATTAACAGTTTTGTGGAAAGCTCTTCAGTTGCAGATCAAACGTCAGTTATGTTTAAAACCGAATTCAGTACAATTGTTGAAACATTATTCCCATCTTCTGTAAGATTGATTGAACCAACACCGTCGACTCCAATTAACAGTTTTGTGGAAAGCTCTTCAGTTGCAGATCAAACGTCAGTTACGTTTAAAACCGAATTCAGTACAATTGTTGAAACATTATTCCCATCTTCTGTAAGATTAATTGAACCAACACCGTCGACTCCAATTAACAGTTTTGTGGAAAGCTCTTCAGTTGCAGATCAAACGTCAGTTATGTTTAAAACCGAATACAGTACAATTGTTGAAACATTATTCCCATCTTCTGTAAGATTAATTGAACCAACACTGTCGACTCCAATTAACAGTTTTGTGGAGAGCTCTTCAGTTGCAGATCAAACGTCAGTTATATTTGAAACTGAATTCAGTACAATTGTTGAAACACTATTCCCGCCTCCTCTAGATTTTACAACAATCAATCCATCAATTCAGGTGACGTCTAGCATAGTTATTGATGATTCTATTGGTCCATCTGAAAGCGTTTCAATTGAAACATTTTCACTTGATGACACACTGTTTATATCTGAAACTATTTATAGTACAATGATTCAAACATTGGAGCCATCACTCGAGAGGACATCGGTTTTGTTCGAACCAACTCCGTCTTTCTCTGCAAAGTCTAGTGATGTGCTATTATCGTCGTCCTTATTTCATACTGGTTCGAATTCAACTATTCCAGAAAGCAGAGCATCAACAGAAAGCTCAGCTAGTTTTGCTGAATCGCGTTTTTCGTCGTCTGTATATGAAACAGACTTCACAACGATCTTCCAAACATTAGATCCATCCCCTGAAATAACTGCGAGCTTTATCAAACGAACTCTGTCGTCTTTTTTAAAAGAAACAAACTTGATAGGGACGCCATTTATATCTACACCCGTCCATCAAAGTGAGTTTCCTACCCTTCTTTCATCAATTTCATTGGATAGCACACCAAAACTGACTACACCTACTTTTAGAGGAAGTTCGTCAGAACTGTTTTCACTGACCGAACTTTCATTCTTGTACGATACCGAGTTATATACTTTCACTGAAACTCTCTTCACGTCATTTCAATCTTCACTGAATTTAATTGAACCAACTCCGTCACCAACTTTAACTGAACGAACAAATATCTTGACCAGCAGCTTCCCATCGTATGAAACACCATTCCATTATACAACAAACTCAATCAGTCTACCTTCATATGTGAGTACAATGATGTCTTCCGAGATACCAACATCCACTCTAATAGAAAGCAAATCAGCATTCATGAATAGCTCAAGTATAATAACTGAAATCGCATATCCGTCTGCCAGGACTTTACCCATGTTATCAGTGTCGTCCACAGCAGATTACACCAATTTGAGCTCTTCCCAATTTCCCACACTAAGTAATAGTGTATTAACTCCATCAACAGATCAGGTGATGATGAAATCCACCCAACTCTATCCGTCTTACTCCTCCGCGGAATTGAGCACACAGTTTTTTACATTATCTAATGTTCTAAAAACATACAGTCCAGTACTTTCTACTTTATATGAAACAATGTTTAGTACGCAACCTACATTCTCTTACATGTCGGATATAAACACCGTCCAGATTATAACAGCTACCTCAAGAATACCCGATCTCAAGACCCACCCACCGTTAAATCTTTCTTCTCTGACCACCGTGGAACCGTTACACATCGCAACAATTTTTAATGCAACATTCTTTCAATCAAGTACTCTATATGAAACGATGTCTGTTTCCAACCAAAGCAGTTTCTCGTCATCAGTTTCGGGCAGTTATCGCATTAGATCAACTCTTCCGATATCGGATCAGTATAGTTCCGTTTCTTCAAGCAATCTGCAACTTTCGTCACCTGTTGTTGAGTTATCCTCACCCCTTTCCTCCAAATTCACACACATTAGTGAGTCAACTATCCTTTCCACCGCAATTATTGGGTCAATGATCTCCCCAAATCCACCCTTGGTAACTCTTGACACAATGAGCCAAACTGCAGTTATGAGTCATCTTGTTACGCCGACACCGACAATCTCTAGAAGATTAGCTCCCAGTTCCTCGATTATTCCACAACCAACTCCAACCCAAGAGTACACAACTGAATTCAATATTGATCCAAACGCGCTGGTCAAAATGAAATTATCAGTTGATACCAATGTAGATATTACAGATCCGTCGTTTGAAGAAACTTTAGAAACTAATTTAAAAGAATTGTACAGTGAAGGGATTGCAGAAAATCCAGCTCGGAAGAAGAGATCTTCAGACGAGGGTGAAAACATATTTGGCAGAATTGGTAACTACGTAATGGGTGATATGAAGCTGACAAACAGACGTCGTAGAGAAACCAATGACAAGTACAGCGTTGAGGTAAGGCATATACAAAATACAAATTGGCAGAAGTGAAGAAAAATAAATCACTATTTCAAAGAAATTCTTATTGAACATAATCGTTACTATATAGACAGGAGAAACCATCATATGTGGTTTGGTCCTTCAACCGGTACAATTGGTAGACTGGCATTAGTTAAAACATTTTCAAGGATTGAAAGTAGAAAAACTTTTCTGACAAAGCATGTTTTAAAATGTTGTAGTTTTTGGTTGTACAAGTATAGGTTAAAGGCAAGCATCACTTATTAAGGTCTTCCAGGAATTTCCAATGCATTGTGTGAATAAAAGAATAACTCTCTTGTATTTACGCTGATAAACTGTGTATCATGACGAACCCTCAAGTAGTATGTCAACTGACAGGATGTGTATAGATTTTCTAACGCCATCGTTTGTCGCACAATTCATTCACATAGATTCTTAGTGCAATGCGAAGTCCTACTCAAGAAGAGACGGTATCAATAGCGTTTTATGTGACAGAAGATGGGACACTTATTAGTGCCGATGATGTCAGCCATGTCTACGAAGAGCTTGGAATTGCTAAGATCAGCGCAGAGCTTGGACTAGAAGTATGTATGTCAGACGTTGATTGGCAATTAATAAGATTAAAACATGTAATATACATAACATATATATGAAAACGTATTTGTCGAGGCCTTTTAATTGAAGAATAAGGAGACTAAAATATAATATCGAAGAAGCTATATTCATAGTGAGACTAAAATAAAGACAAAATAGACAACCCAACTTAATTTAAAAACATCAGTGGAGGACTAAATTTTCAAACCTAAGAGTATTTTAGCCTTCGTACGATAAGGCACTAGGATATCCTTACCCATTGGTAGGTGATATATAATGGTAAATATTATACTTGTTCTGTTCCATCATGTCCATTCCAGGTTCTTGAATTGCCATCGCCACTAATTCAACAACCACAATCTACGATTCCACCTGAATACCAGTACCCAATTCCAACACCTGACAATGACGATTTGCTCACTCTGACTATGATAGTTGACCTATCCATAAACTCAACAACTCCAGAGTTTGAATTAACTCTAGAAGACAATCTGGAAATTCTTTACTTCGAAGGACTTGTTGCCTTTTCGCATCATCAACAAGGAACGGCAACACCACCAGAACGGCAACGGCGTTTTGCTAAAGAAGATTCGGCAATCATCAAACGGAAACGACAGTTTGCTGGAAAAGTTCCTGAAAACCCTACAGAGATTCAAAGTGTTAAATACTACATGTTGAAAGTCACTCGACAACTAGAACATTTCTTCGGCAAAATATGGAATGCTTTAAATCAAATGTTTATGGAGAAGTCAGGAAGTTTGTCTCGTCGTACAAGAAATGCAGATCCTAGTGCAGATATAGATGTTGTGGTGAGTGCATAATATAATGTCGACAATGATAAAATATACAAAATGTAACCTGGTTTTGAATGATAAATCATATATTCCCGATTATGAATACTTTAAACGGGTCTTAATTTGTTTAAAAATAATTAAATTAGATGTACTGGATTTGTTATAAAGAGATGTCAATTAACACTTTCACTTCTCATCTCGGACGAAAGCTTTCATCTTAAACATCATCAAGTAGAACAACACCAATTAAATTGTCTAAATATGTTGATTTCCAGGCTCCATCAATTGTAAGGGATTCCGAAGATATCAGCAACGTGCGAGTGGAGTTTTACGTAGTTTCTAAGGGTGAAGTTATACCAGGCAAAACTGCATTGGTAGCTTACGAAGCATTATCAGTACAAAGGATCTCACTTGTCGTAGGTCATGAGGCAAGTACCTATCAAACTTGTAAATGAAGTATCATGTCGATTAGTTCGTGTGCATTTGTGTTCGTTCAAAAACTCATTGCGATCTGAGTATAAATTTAGCTACTTTTCTATTACAGGTTCTAAGACCTGGTGTAACATTGGTTGTTTCACCAGCACAGCGGAATAATCAAGGACTTCTGATAGGACTCACCGTTGCTTTTGCAGTCATATTGCTTGTCATCTTTGTAATCGTCATCTACTTTTGTTGCATCCGAAAGAAAATACAGAATAGAAATAAAGTTATCAGACTGGTAAGGAATGTAGCGTTTTAAAAACAAGTATTCATCATAATTTTATACTGTCAAATAAGCAGTACTACAGAACTATTTGTAAGAACTTGACTAAAAAAGTGTGTAAATTGAAACGACATATTTAAAAACAAACATTATTCGGTAAAGGACACTAAATTGTATTTCCCTCAAAGTAGGTAAAATTTGAACAATCATAACTGACTACTATCTATTCCCAAATGAGACGATGATTTTCCTATTATCGCCAAAGTCTCATTGTATATACATAATAGTGCACCGATAGTGCACTGGTGCTTTCATACATAATAAAATATCCAATTTATGAAATATTTCAACTTTATATCAGTTGAGTCAAATAAGTAATTCATTACAATTTATATTTTTGTCTTGTCTGCGTTAATTTGTTCTTCTATCTACAATTAATAACACTAACTTTATTCCTATATCCTGGTCTCAATCTATGTTTGCTTGATATATTCATCAAATTAAAGACATCCATTTAATATTATTACTTGATTTATCTTAATTGTAGACAGCTGAGCAAAGTACCTCAATGACAGATTTGGGTCCAACACTACGTATAGATATGGAAAAAGGAGAAGTTATGGTGCAAGAGACTTCATTTAGTGGAAAACCATCAAAGACTAAAAGAAAAAAGAGAAGGTATGTCCGGTTTAGAGACATGAAAGTTGTAAAACCTGTTAGTAAAACCCACTAGATGCCAAAGTTTTTTCTTTTTCAAAATGCAAGATCTAAGAGTACTTGATGCAAGGATTATGAATTCAGTGATTCCAGAAAAAAATCCAGTGTCTCTAAATGATTAACGGCGCTGAATAAAATTCAGGGGCAATATAGTGCTAAGCCATAGTGTCTGATTTTTAAGCCACCCTTATACTTTTGAACGGCTAAATATTAGCCATACAATGTTGCTGAAAATAGTATACATTATGGTGATAATGAAACTCAACCAGAGATGTTTTGCCCAAAATTAATTGAAAAATGATGTAATAACTTGTTTTAAATGCATCTGTTTCAAAACCAGAACAAAGGTGGTCGAAAAATAGGTGTGGGTTAGCACTATATTGCACCTACCCCATCAGTTCTTAAAAGAGTTTGCCGAGGAGTGAAATAGGTCTTGCGTTATGTAGTCTTAAACTAGTTATTATCAAATTACCAATATTGTATGCTTTCCATTTCTCTAAACAGATCCAGACGCATACAGCCAACACGTACTGGTGTTGCTCAGATGGAATCCACAGGGACATACGATTATTCAGGAAAATTTGAAGCCTTGATGTCTGATGACGTAAGTGGTGCAGACACGTCGAATAATACATATTATAATTATTATTGACTTTGTTCTGATAATAGTGATGAATGAATATGCCTATATCGTTAAGATTTCTCTATCTTTTGTGCTAAGTTTTATTTGTAAAGCAATGACCGTTTGCACAATTTTTGACTATTTATAAACTCTTCTCATTGAAAGCGCTAGTTTTTATTTCTTACTGTGTCTTATTTGACATGCTTAATTTCCAGGACGAACCATTATTTGACCATGTTAACAAAGCGAAAAGGTCTTTACCTAGAAAACCAAATAACCAATCCAGAAATCATCATCAAAGCACACCAGCGAGATTCAAAAACTCAATATACCCAGAAACCACAACGAAAAGATCATTCTCAACAACTGAAGCAGGTGGTAGGTATGACTACCAGTACATGAAGTCAGAAGCCCACAGGAAGGAAGTCATCAGGATAATGCGTGAAGCTGGCGTACCAAAGGTAAACAAACGAAAGATTTCCTTCGCATCTGAAGTTCATAATATTAATCAACTAAACATGCTTCAGAGATGCCACTGATTTAATTGAAAAAAACCTGACAATGCCATCAATTCTTGAAAGATACTCCCAAAAGGGCCGAAAATATATGAAAATATGTAAATTTGAGATCATAAAAAACCTGAAATCATGGTTTGAGCTTTTAAAAAACCTGATTTCAGGTTAAAACCTGAAAAGTGGCATCTCTGATGCTTAGTTGTGAAAATGAGTGGCATTAACCTTCAAAAATTATTCAACAAGAAAAAGATCATCTAAGTAATGAAAAATGCTGGTGTTAAAACAATATGAATATATCAAAACGAATAACATAAAACTCTGCCATCAAAGATGTTTCAAAGGAAGAAAGCAAGATCATCTTATTCATGTGATGAGATAATCAATTTACATCCAGTGGACAAATCAACCAAGTCATGTATAAGTAAAGTAGTAATCATCAAAGTATCCTTACAAGACCAAAGTCAAGAATACCAATGTAGCGAGCATACCCATTAAGGTACAAAGTATCCCAAAACTAGCGATATAAAGTACACTCTTAGAATTCGGCTTATATGGTTTAAGGTTTCTTAACAAAAGGTCGTCTAAATAATGCGTAACAACATATTTCTTCATAAATTCAAGTGATTTGAAATAAGATATCTCGTAAATTACCCATTTTAGAAATGGTTCATCACACATGTAAACCAGAGTCCTGCTGAACTACAAAGAGATATTGAGCACTGGAAAAACAAGAAAATGCGTCATAGACGAAGAGATGAAAGTAGACGTAGACGAGATTTACAACATGAACTTGACGACGATTTGAAACAAAGGCTTGTATTGCAGAAAGAGGTAGGGACATTTTCCAATCACTTCAAATTCGAAACTTGCAATATAAGTAAATATGCGCACTTTTGGAAACGAGAGGATTAGTTTAATTACATAGTTTGATAAAAAAAAAATATCATTATAAATCTTGTTATAATTTTGTTTTAAATAGCAACATAGAATGTTTGTTTCTGTTCCCAAATACCTTGCTACAAAATGGAAGATGGAAATTCCCCACATATAACTAAGGGTTCTATAAACGTTAGGTAGGTTGCTATTGGCAAAAGTTTTTGGCAATATCCAGCACTATACTTTCACTGATTGGAAACTCGATACATTTTACAGCAGGTATGACATGTAGGAATAACTTAATGCCCTAATGCCTAACTATGAATTGTTTTTTATTTTACAGATTGATGAACTACTGGATGGAAGAACAGAAAAGCATAGCAGGTAACTTTCACAATCCAAGTGATACTTAAAAGGCTATTGAATGTGTCCTGTAAGCATAGGCGACAGAAGCGGAGGGGGGGGGGGTCATGTCCCTCCTAAATTTCACGAGGAGGGGGGGGGGATGGACGGACCCCCTCATAAAAAAGGAAGAAAGGAAAGGAAATTGACATTTTCCCTTTATTTTGACAATTTAAATGTGAAAAATCAAAAGAAATTGCGCGCTTAGAGCAAATTTCCAGATATTATGTCAATTTTTAGTAAAAAATTGCCATTTTTGCGCAAATTTCATTTTGTTTTAACAATTTGACTTTTTTAGCGCGCATTACATAATATCATAATTTTCCTCCGACCATTTTAGCTGTCCCCCCTAAAATTTTAACCTTCAACCGCCACTGCCTGTAAGCAGCTTTTTTGACATCAGTTTTACCAATAATCAGGGAAACAAATTAACATATTTCTAATTCTCTCCTGACTATTTGTATTTTTTCATCCACAGGCGCGCAAGACGAAGCAATAAAGTAACTCCTAAAAAGGTAAGATCTTAAAAAGTAAAATAATAGCAAAGAGTTTCTTTTTTTAGTAATGTGCGTGATTTTTGTAACACTGTTCCGAGTAAGATCTAATCACTATTGATTAAGCAAAAATATCCAGTTACTTACGTTTTGGTCAGTCAGATTATGATTTTATAAATGTAAGCGACAGCGGTCGGCGAAATGCTTATTAAATTACATGTTTCATTTTGAATATGCTTGATGAAAATCTGTATTTTTTAATAAATCCATTAGTTGTGAACTGAAACTGAACCACATCTTAATTATTGGTAACAAGGAATTCTGAAGGTCTAGATATACTTCCGTCATTTTTGTAGTCATTTTCATTCAGAATTTTTCTCAAGGTGATTGGTTTTTAAGAATGGAGTAACTGTTAATTCTGAATGAGACTTTTCATTCTAAATTTTCACATTATCAAGAATGTATTAAATGGAGACCCATTTTTCACCCCATTGCACATTTTCAAGTGCTTACTGATGGGTAGTATAATGTTTGATATTGATTCTACGGCCTAGATCTATTCATGGTAAGCTAATCTCTTCTTGCAATGACAGTTATGATTTACACAATGGAGAAAATTGTACATGGGATAATGTTCATTCAGAATGAAAGTTTACACCATTCTTAAAAACCAATCACCATGAGAAAAATTTTGAATGAAAATATCTACAAACTACAAAATTGACAAAGTATATCTACCGCTTTAGGGTGCTTTCAGAGTTCAGTGATTTCATTATTGCATCATCTTTTTAAACTCAGTCTGTACATGTGACACGAGAAGTGCGCTTTAAAATTTCAAGACTGTATCAAGCGATGCCGCAATGATGGAGTCGCTGGACTCTGAACGCACCATGCATTACTTGCATAGCCAATACAAGACGATCATGGCTCACTTTGGCTACCACACCAAGTAATTTTCAAGGATAAGATACTTATCTATTTCACACCAATATTTCAACACTTAGACCTTAAAAAGAGTAGAAGAGGACAAAATCAAACCAGTGAGGACCAGTTTTGATGCTAATGGAATAAGGATGAGAGGAACTGCCCGCGATGTAAGGCAAGAAATGGCGATGCTGAAAGGCACAAAACCAATTGTAGACGCACCAAGGATGAAACCAGTTAAGAGCTCAAAGGTAAGAGTCAAGGAGGTTGTATTAATAATGGCAATGCATGTAGCTGGGGTGCAGCAAGTTGTAGATTGATCACCCCTTATGTACCTGCTTAGGGTGCATCAAGATGTACTTGTGTCTATTGCAAGCAATAGCAGCCTGGCTGTTTGTTCCTGGGACGTTTTTGAAAGCCCAGTTGCAAAATCTTTGAATGGAAAAACATACAATGTATTTAGGACTACTTTCATAATTATTTTAAACACAATTCCCCTACGCTTCTCTTTTGCCCCTACAATAAAGTTCACGTGTGACCTCGTTTGTAACCCCTGTACCCGGGAGAACCAAAAATACAGGGGGGTAATCAACTTTGAGGTTCGCACCATGTGCCACCAAAAAGACCCCACTTTTTTCGTTCGCTCTCATCGAAAGACCCCCTATTTTTACCAACTACCTCTCAATGACCCCTTATTTTTAAAACTTCTTTGTCACAATAACAACCTTTATCACACAAAATCGTCAAAAATTGCGCAAAAATTTGACCACCCCCTTTTTGTCACCGAAAGACCCTACTTCCAAGGTGCTCAGTGGCACTCGTACGTCACTTTCATATGTGAGGGCTCCTTGAACACCCCTCACCCCCTCGGCCAAAAATGGTGCCGGGTGGAACAAAGTGAATCCTGGCAAAGCGCCGCGCAAGTGGTGCCAGGGTGAGTCAACAACTCCCTCACATTTTAGGGATTTTTGAACAAGTCGTTTCATATAAGAACTCTAAGCAATTAAGCAGATGACCATTTTAAAACATTTCACATAAATTTAGATTGTTAGGTTAGTTCTATAATATACCAATGGAACTTAAAAAGAAATGTGTGTCTGGGATGTGTGCCAATAATCCCTAAATATACCTTTTCAACACTTCTCCCATGATCAATTACAGCTACCATCCCTTCAGATGGCGGAATCCCCTTCAGATGAATTACAAGAACAACAAGAAATCCAGCAACGTGAACGTGATATAAAGCAGCGCTGGGTAGCAGAAAGACATAAACTCAACAGCATCTTGGATGACGCCTTTGCTTTAACAATGACACACTTTCCCTCCTCAACTGCACCAAATATGTTGTCTGATAGACCACTAAGCAGTGACCATGCAAAGATAGGGCACCATCAACACAGATTGTATTCTATGGAGAGCAAAGGGTTTGAGGCTTCACAAAGTTCACCAGACACAATCATATCACAAAGTCTAGATTTACAAAGTCAAAGGTCACAGCTAAGTAGACCCTCAACATCTACACCAAATAGAAGTCTTAGAAGAAAACCACCATTAGGAATAATGGGACTTGAGGCACCTAAACCAAAAAGTGTTTGGGATTCAAACGCAGAGGTAAATATTTGGATATAGATGTATGATATCATTTGACTTGTTTCATCTCGAAATCGGAAGGTTGCCTATAATAATAGACACCAAGCATTTAAATCAATTTGTAAAAAACTACGAGTATCCTATTGGGTTCAAGTTTGTGTATTACTGAATTTATGATGTATATAGTGTAGAGGTGTGTGGTGTCAGTGTTGTAGCGGTAGGTGCCCATGGGGTGTGGAGTTATGTTTGCTGTATGCAGAGCATGTTCATTCTGTACCATCGTTTTGTTATCATTAATAATTATTTTGTATTAATCTCATTTCATTGAATGCATACATTACATCATCTACCATTCAGAAGTCACCATCACGCACACCTAACTCATCTGTAAATGAGCAAAAGACTTTAGCATCCTCTAAAACCAAGTCACCAACATCCATCTCATCTGTTAATGGACGGGCAACTTCACCAGTCTCTGATACCAAGAATTCACCAACACACATAACCAACTCATCTGTTAGTGGACAAAATACTTCACCAACTAATACCCAGAATTCACCCCCACTAACACCCAACTCATCTGTTAGTGGTTCAGAGAATTCACCAGCCTCCAGCTATGTGTCCAGTGCACTTGATGAATTGCAATCAAGATTAAAGGGTGCTACTCAAAGAATTCAGTCAGGTATCTGTCATTTCATATAAATTGTAGAAATTTATCTAATAATACTGTCTGGGAAGATCTAATCATTTTCCAGACTTCAGGCATGAAGTGAAATTAGATATGAGGAAACTGGAGTATCCTCTCCAAATTATCCTTTTGAAATCAAAGGGACCCTTTAAGCTCCCTTTAAACAAAAGCCCTTGGGAATTTTATGTCATTCTTTATATTTATTTTTGAAACTTGTGAATTCCTTCTGTAAGACTCCATGATATCTCTATTGATTTTATAACCCAAAAGGATTCCAATTTTCTTTTTAACAATTAAAAACATGTTTAAAGAGAGCCAATAGGGACAATTTGAAGAGGTTTTCTGATGTTGACTGAAATTGTTTCCACTGTATTCATGAGGTTTCCTGGAGGATACTTTGAACTAGTAAAATGGCCTTCTATGTGAGTACCTAGTCATAAGGAAGACATAAGGCACTTGCACAAAATGTCAGGTCAAATTATCATTCAAGAGAACAAATAACTTCTATATAAATCGATTGATTGAAAGTTATTCTACATATATTATATGCACATCTTCTGGAGAATGTATTGATCTAACAACCTTCGATGCAATTGCTGTGTTCTTGTCTATAAGTCCATTTTTTAATGTTAACTACAGGAGCAGATACTACCTCCTTAAGTAATTTTTACAACATGTATCTGGTACATAGCATCCTTGATACCCGTACAAAGCATTTTGCAACAACTTTGCATGAACTGTTTAAATGAAAATACTTTATTTTTTAAATTTTTAATTCCAGCTCTAGCAACATCTAGGGCATTAGGAATAGTATCATCCAAGGTGGAACCAAGCAATGAAACAAATCTTCTTGCCAATGAATCACATGGTGAAAAGACAGACAACTCAGTATCCAAGGTTGCAGCGTGGCCTTAGCAACATCTTGGACATTGGGAATAGTATCAAGTAGAAGAAAGCAATGAAACCAGTCGTACCAATGAATAACAAGGTGAAAAGGATAACTCGGTATCGAAGTTGACGCAAGGCCTTAATATCTCAGCCAAAGTTCCTCGTACAAAATCATTCATGTGACCACAAATTGAAGGGTACCAGTCGTGTTCAAAAACATTTGGCCGTGCACTCTGGATTTAACATCGTCTGAAGAATTGTGACGCCGACTTTAGCAAGATATAGGGCATATAATATCAAGTAGAACCAAACATGAAACCCATCTCATCCACAAAGGTGAAAATGACAAATTGGTATCAGCAGTTGAAGCATGGCCTTAGCAACATCTAGGGCATCAGAAATGGATAATCTGAAGTAAAACCAAGTGATCAAACCAATCTTACCGACTTATCACAAGGTGAAAAGAAGGACAATTTGGTATCTAAGGCTGCAGCATGAATGAATGGACATACAACCCAAATTCTGCAATAGTTCAATTCAAACCTTGCATTCTGGAATCTTCATAAGTGCTATGTTAACATCACTTTGGATGATGGTCTTACTTAAACCTTATTCAACACTACCTTCCTATCTCTACCCCCTTTTCCACCTCCTTTTTAGAAATAAAGCAACATCCCTGACAGTTGTAGACAGGAATAGAACTGGGGTCTCATCATGTGGTTTACTAATCCATGCCATGAGGGGTCTTTGCCTTTGCAGCAATTCCATTGTGAACTTAATTTTTTTTATCCCAATGCTCATTGTCTCACCACATCATGGAGCAATCAAAAAATAATGGCAAGCTCAAAGCAAAGGTCCATATTCCCAATTTATAACCTGCGTGGTAGCACGATCCAATCTAATAAGACTATTTTTAGTTATGGCAAACAACTGCGCTGTCATTATTTGGTAACAATGCCTTATGATAATGACCTGCGTGAACGCAGTGCTCGTGATAACAGTGTGTATGCTTTAAATGCAAAAACACTACAATAATTTTAGATGAATTATGACTCATGTAAACACGGAAAATACATTTTTGTAGAAACATTTAATATATATTCATTTGACGTACTCCTCAAGGTTTGAGTGTGTATGTTCAATGCCCCTTTTGGAGCAATAAATAAATACAAACATTACAAATGTCTTGTCAGTTTATTTGTGATAAACTTAAATGTCAATGAATTGCTTATCATACAGTTTACTTTAAAACAAAGAAGTGACCTTTACTGATGTCCTAATACAAAATACAGTGTCATTAATTGTCTGCTTAAAACATTGCTTCATATGAAAGCTTACTGTTATATATTGTAAGCTTTCAGTGAGAAAAATTGCAACTGGTGTGAACAAGTCCATTACAGGTACTTCACAAGGAACACAGGTAGAAGCCAGAGTAGAAGCCTGAGGAGTCAATACCAAAGTTACTTTCCGATAGAATTTACCAATGATCCTCTTTGACATACTTATTGCATCTGTTCTATCAAATCCTGTTAGACCAGAACAAAATGTTGATGAAAACTGTGTTCTTTTGATAATCAAAACATTGACTTTTAAGTAATATCACAAAAATAACATAACACACTGTGATCAAACTTTGATGAAGAATCGCACATCTTGTAATGTAACAGTTGAGACAAAGGGGGAAGAAAAAAACGTACTGTGACATCAGGGTCATCATGTGCAAGGCATTTTGCAACAGAAAATTGAGCAAGATTGATGTTGATTTCTTCTTGCAACCAATACTTACATTCGCCATAATAAAACTTGAGGTAAAACAAAATTATATGGCTTAGTATTTGGACAAAATAAGGTGCTAATTGTACACTTCCTCATGTTTGGCAACCTTAACAAACCATCATATCTATTAGGTGGTAAATTTAGAATGTAGTAGTGGTCTATTTTGTTACAAATGTGTCCACACACTTTGTTCTATCAATATTAATAAAAAAATTGTCATGTGAGTGCAAGAAAGTTGGATCTGCGATGGCTGCCATATGTTATATTCATTTAATACTTTGTCACAAGAAGGTAAAATATCACTCTCCCATATGTTAGTTGCCTTGAAATGGTTCTTCAAGTGAGACCGTCACCAGAAGAACCATTT
>JXSR01S031435.1:0-19628 GCA_000969725.1 Ophiothrix spiculata
ACCAAACATTTTCACCAAACAAATTTGGTGAGAATGTTATTTGGTCACTCGAACACCAATTATCTGTTATTGATTAGATGATGCATTGGAATTATATTACTAGATTATAAGATAACAAAGACTTGTTACACAAAATGTTTGGTAGCTCAAAAAAAGTATAATCTGACCTTTACCCATCTAAATTAAACAATCTCTTTGTTTCTTTTTATTTCTCTACTAGGAATGCCTGCAAGTTTAGTAATTCAGAGGTTTGGGGTTCGAATCTCATTTATGTTTGCCGGTCTAATCTCAAGTATTGGACTGATGGTCTGTGCAATCTCTTCAAATGTTGGTTCATTTCTATTCGGCATCATTTTATCAGGTAAATATTGAAAATGAAATATGGACAATTAATATATATCACACTGTCTTTCCTCCTGTAATATTTTTGTTAATTCTTTGTTTTATATTTTACAATTTATCATCTTTAATAGGTTTTCTACTTCTGCAGGAAAACATTGGTGCAGGAATTGTTCCAAAATATTTCGACAAATATTACAACTTAGCAGTCAATGTTCACACTTTTGGCTTAGTCATGGCGATAATGGTTAGCCCGCTACTTACTCAAGTGTTTCTAGATATATACGGTTGGCAAGGTTCTATATTGATGATTTGTGGACTCAATGTGCACTGCTTTGCTTTTGGAGTTTTATTAAAAGATGACAACACACCATACGATCATGAGAGCAAAGTACTTCCTAAGTCTACAACAGACAATGCATTGGCGGAAGATGACGAATATAGTTGTAAATTACTCCAGATCTTAAGTACTATCTTTAAAAGTTTCGATTTGTCACTACTTAATTCTGCAAGTTTTATAGCGCAAGTGATTATACCAAGTATCGTTCATGGCTATACATTAGGCTCATGGCTAATCTACACAGTCTCCTATGCATTATCAAATGGATTGACAATAAAACAAGCATCCATCGTGGCAGCAAGTGGAGGGATAGGATTGGGTGCTGCTAAGATAGTGTTGCCATTTATAAGTCACTTGTTCACCTACAAAACATATATGCACATATCGACTTTAATCATGGCGACGTCATTTACTGTAGCAACGATATTCCATAGTTTTCTAGCCATGTGTGCCATCTCTATGCTATATGGAATAGGAGGTGGGATTTTGTCGACTGAAATCTATGTTGCCTGTCGGAATGTGAGCAAGGAGGATCAGTATGTCAATGCTGTGTCTATATATCATGTCTTCTATGGTTTTGGATCAGTTATTGGAGCTGCAATTACAGGTAAGGTCTGCCCAACAGTGTAAAAATGCAGTATGTACATTTATTAAGCATAGCAGATACTTCCTATAAACATGAAATTATTCTACTTTGCTATAAAGTTGTATCTACACATGTTTGATATAGTAGATACTGCCTTGAAATGAAAGAGAATTGGTCGTCTGCTCATTTGTGCAGGATTTCTCCAAGTGAAAAGGAAGTAGCTTGCAATATGTCTGCAATGCACATACTGCATTTTTGCTTTGTCAGGCAGAGGTGAACTTTGGGGAGCACTACAAAACTCAACAGAAGGCTGACCACCCAGAACCACTGCCTATGGCTGGTTGCTATTGTTCTGAGTGATAACAATTGCCAAGAACCGCCCCACCAGCTGTAGGTCGAATTTTTGATGCGGCTGTTAATTATTATGTACCAAAATAACCTTCTTGTCAAGCAATGTGGAAATATGCTAGATGAAAGGCTTGAAAGCTGTCCTGTGCTCTGAAAACTAACTATTATTAGTTTTAGACCTCATTTTTTGACACTTCATCTGCATGCCCTACACCAATGAGTTCATATTGGTCTCATCATTTTGCTCCTTGTAAATTCTCTGGGGGAGCTCCTTAAACAAGCATCGCCGATGATGGCGCTATACTGTCCCCTGTTTTTGCCCCGCATGTTGTGCAGTCGGCATCTTTGATTTTCTCCGATGTGATGAAATGGCATACATTGATTGCACCGTGGATTGCGGTAAAAGTAAGAATTTTAGTCACGTTTTGAAGGTTTTTAAGTAGTAAATGTACTTCTATTTAAAGATTAATTGCTATACTTGGATACAATTACGGTAGATAGTTGACTTGTCACAGCAGCCGAATTTCACTCCAAATTGATAATGACCTCACCTCTTCAAAATCTCTTCGGCCAGTGTCGGCAAAGTCCGCACACATCGAAGTTGACCAAGGTGTAATTTGTGAATGAATTTAAATATGTTGCCCTTCCAATGCTTACCGGAACATATTAATAATAATAATAATAATAATAATACCGGCGCTTATAATGCGCAATTCCAACAAACATGATCATTGCGCATAACAAAGATCATATATATATAAAAATACAGAAAAATATAACCAAAAATACACAGAACCAAAAGTGCATTAGAACATATAGGTCTTCAAGCCCTTTTTAAAACTTGAAACTGAAGAAGCAGATCTTATTGTAGATGGAATCTGATTCCAGAGAGTTGGTCCATAGACACCAAACGACTTGTCTCCAGCACGTTTGTTACTTTTTGCAATGACAAGTCGCGTGGTATCAATAGCCGAACAAAGACCTTCCCTTGGTGGAACATAGATGGCAATGCAATCCTTTAAGTAGATCGGTGATAGATCATTGAGAGATTTGTATATGTGCAAAATTATTTTAAACTGAATACGCTTGTCAATGGGCAGCCAGTGTAGGGACACAAGCAGAGGAGATGTTGGATGACGGCTAGGGAGCTGAAAAATAATACGAGCGGCGCGGTTCTGGAGACGTTGTAAGCGAGCAATATCTTTATTCCTACAACTAGAAAGGAGTGCATTGCCATAGTCAAGCTTCGACAGCACAAGTGCCCGCATAGCATTAGATGCAGTATCATGATCAACAAACTGTTTGATTCTAGTAAGATTCCACAACAAAAAGTTCACTGATTTACACAAAGATGTTATGTGATTTGACATATTCATATTACAATCAAAAGTGATACCCATATTCTTTGGTTGGTGATGGTGATATCAGAGCAGAACCAACTTGTAGTTTAAAATCGATGAGGTTAAAGTTGTTCATGATATGTGAGGATGCAACAATAAAAAACTCCTGTTTTCGCATCGTTAAGCTTGAGCATGTTGTTCATTAACCATAAGCATAAATCACTCACACAAGATCGATGTTAGCCTAAAAATGGCACATTCTGCATCTAAAGGTATATTTGGATTAAATGAAAGATATATCTGCACATCGTCGGCATACATGTGATATTCTAGTCCATGATAACGTATTATAGACGAAACTAGTTGAGAATATTTTGTAAAAATCCTTGGACCTATGATGGACCCTTGTGGTACACCACAATCAAGATGAAACTTCTTGGACATGTGATTACACACAGATACTCTAAAATGACGACCAGAAATATAAGACTGAAACCAGTTAAGTGCTGTGCCTTTGATACCATAGTCATGTTCCAAACGTTTAAGTAGGATGTCATGGTCTATGGTATCAAAGGCAGCAGAAAGGTCTAACATAACTAAAAAAACACCTTTATTATTATCCAAAGCCATATCAAGATCGTTCTTTACCTTGAGCAATGCTGATTCCGTGCTATGCTTACTTTTTTAAGCAGATTGGAAAATTTCATCAAGATCATTTTCCTGCATATGCTCATTGACTTGGACAATAGCCGCCTTTTCAATTAATTTGCCGACAAAACCGATGTTCGAGACAGGCCTATAATTATTTAGGTCATTCCAATCAGAATTCATCTTTTTCAAGATGGGTGTTACATTGGCCTGCTTCATTTCACTAGGAAAAACACCTGTGTTAAGAGAGGCATTAACAATATCTGTTATAATTTGCAAAGCACAATCAACGTTGTTTTTCAGAAGCCATGTTTGTAAGCAATCAAGAGTGCAGGTTTTGTTTGCACTTTCCATGATGATACGATATTCTTCACTTTTGTCAAGCTCTCTAAAACTAACCATATCGCTATGAATATCAACATTGAATTGCATCAAATGACCACAAACTAGGTTGGTATCAGTTCCACTCTTACTAGACATAATACATTGTCTGATCATTTCAACCTTGGTTGTGAAAAATTGGCCAAACTTATCACACAATACCTCAGAATTATACAAAGTGGGAATGATTCTTTCATTTTGATTTAGTAATTCCTTTAGCGTATAGTAGGTATCTTTGGTACCTGCATTTGATAATTTGTTCTTATAATACTGTTTTTTAGACTCATCAAGGAGTTTATTAAATGACAAATGTTGTTTCCAATAAGCATCACGGTCCACATCAAGCCGGGATTTATGCCACTTTCTTTCTAATTTCCGTTGCTTCTGCTTTTCTGATCGTAAATCTTCCTTGTACCAAGCAGGCTTGGGACGTACCAGACGCGAGCGAGACTTTGATGGAGCATGTTTTTCAAGTACCTTAGTGGAAGCATCTTGAAACGACTGAACAAGATCATTCACACTCAGTCCGCTGGATCTAGAGTTAATTGCAGAGTAAATACTTTGAAGGTCATTTCTAAAAGAAGCTTGATCAATTTTTGCAAAATTTCTTACTTTGCTGCTTATCTTTAAGGGAGGTGGTTTTCTCTGCTGTAAGACAGCTGTGACCATATTGTGGTCAGAACCATATCGCATTCCAACATCAAACATCCTGACTAAATTGTCCTCAAAACGGGTGACAATTAAGTCCAGTGTATTGCCAGAAACATGAGTAGGTTTATCAATTTGATTCTCAAGACCAAATGATGACAAAAGGGTCATAAACTGAGTCACATCAGATTTGTTTGGCTTATTCATGTGGAAATTAAAATCGCCTAAAATGACAAACTTCCCAGGCAATAAAGAGATCTCGTGCAAAAATTCTTCAAACTCTTCATAGAAACCTTTAAGAGAGAAACCGTTAACTTGAGTTGGGTGAGGTCTATAAATTACAATGTAATGCACTCCATTACTTGGGTCCAAAATGCTGGCATGCTCAAAGTTTGTAGTTGATATCTGCAATGAGTGTAATCGGAATCCAAGGTGCGACTTGAACATTATTCCAATACCACCATGATTACTGGAACCTCGCGGTATGTTAATGTAAGAATATTCATTAGGTTTTAATTCTTGAATCACAATGGGGTCTGTTGGGGCCAACCATGTTTCCACAAGGAAAATTACATCGACGTCATGATCGATGACATAATCAATTAATGTTGTAGTTTTGTTCCGAATTGAGCGGGGGTTCCACAAAATGATGTTAAGTAGAGGTTGCCGTTCAATATATGGTTTTATTAGTACACGGGGTAGAGTCTTTTTGTTATCTAAGTTATCGGTTCTTGTAGTTGACGGCAAACATTGAGAAGTATGAACTGGGATTTTGCGGATAGTTCGTTTAAAACCACCACGCGTGCCTCTCTTTCTGATGCATTTTTTCCTATTTTCCCTCTGCAGTTTAATGTACTTGCAAAGTTTTTATGGCTTTTACAATGTCTGTTAAGTAGATATAATTCAGCAAGTTTATGACAAGTGTTTGAATCCAATTGACAAATTTGATCAGTTTGATGGGATGCAATTGACGAGTTGTTAAGTCTACGTAAATACTCACTGGAGTACGTTATCAGCTTCTTGTCTGATGTTGATGACGAATCTCCTTGAGATCGATTGATAGCAGGTCCATATGGGAAAATTATTTCCAATTTGAATATCAAAGTCAACATGAAAATCCACAAAATAACATGGAAATAATTCCGAAATGCAACATCTGAGAAGCCCATCGTGATCAGCAACTTTAACACAGATGATGGTAAAAATTTGGCTTGGTTAAACACTCTCAAACCACACAAAACGTTACAAAATGGGAGACATACCACGAGAGCGACCTATACAGGCGCTACGTAGAATCATATATTTTTTATATAAACATATTATGGGATATCAAAGATGGCGTCTATCGGACATTGTCAGTATGTTTACCGATAATCAATCTAAAAGTCAATATTTTCAGTTGCGCACATAGGCATTCTTTTCGGAATATTATTTCCTAACTTACTATCTTAAATTTTGCTACTGCGATTAAAATTTCACCGTTGCGTTCCTATCTTAGATTTTTGTTCATATTGCGAATCTAGAATCACTCTTTTCTGACCTGAATTGGCGTCCATGTTTAGCTGAATCACTAGGAAAGATCATTATGATAATCATCCCCTCAAAAAAAAATAGTCACAGCCTCATCTCCACTTCGATGCAAATGGATATTTTACGGAGCGAAAATTTTATCAACGTGCTGAAAATGACAAATATCATGAATATTAATGGCGGATGAATATGAAACGTCACATATCACACATGCGCACTTTTGGAAATTAAAAAAGTCTATCGTCACCTAATAAGCATTGCACTTGCTCTTACACCGATTGACCATTTCGTTTACTTAAGTTCGAGGCCATGAACTTAGGCTATTATGGAAAAGAAGATGGCATCGTGCACAGATTTTTTTGTAAAGTAATTCAACAACTTTGTGCTATGATTTACAAGTTTTCTTAGCGGATTTTGCAAAATCATTTTGGGATATTTAATTGCATTATTTTTTTGTAGTAAATTCTAAAATTTTACGCACAAATATGAATTTACAATATTGTTAAAAATACTGACCTTGATCTGTAAGTACGGTGGTTGTTCAATCGTCATGCACACATGCACATACAGTATGTGGGCTCAAAAAGTCACGTCAAAAAATAATATATCTCCGCAACCGAAAGCCCGACAGAGATCATTTATGGCTTAATAGTTTTCTTTCAGTTAGCTCTTTAAAATGGCACTAATTTAATGACAATCCAAATAAAACATATTTTTTGTTTATACAACTATTTGGATTTTTTTACATGTTAAAATGTGTTACATGTATAAGTTTGGCCAAAATTTCATGGTATTGACTTTACTTTATGCATACAAAAAAGGTACTTTTTACACCGGGACACTTTTTCTTCAAGTGGAAAATGTTGCATTGAGATTTTTCCCCCACAGCCTTTTTAAAATTGTACACAAACCAAAGCTTTTTAATTATTTTTTAAATTATTTATAACATTCTGCTGAAAGCCAGGCTATTTCTAATAGTGCATATGCATTAAAGTCAAGGGACACCTCCATGGTGCAAAAGACAGAATATTGGAAAGAATTTTTGATTTTAGATGCAGGAGGAAACCAAAGTGCTTGTAGAAAACCTGCGAGGACGAGTATGGATCAACAACCAAATTCATGTGCAACCTACGTCCGACCAAGAATCGAACCCGGGCTGCAGTGGTGAAAGGCAAGGGCAGAAATGCTGCGCAAAGCCGTCCCCCATATTCCAATGGCAGGAAAAAAGCCTGAGTTTAAATCAACTGGCCTGTTTAGTAGCTAATGCATCTATTGTTCTCTCTTTTCATTGCAGGTTTCTTATTTGACTGGTGTGGAAGTTTCACCATTTCTTACTGTGTGCTATCTCTGGTATCATTATTGACCAACACCTCGCTTGGTTTGGATTTCATTTGGGAAAGGATTAAAGGCAGCAATTAGAACACAGGTCTACACTGAAATTTCTAGCAGTGTCCAGGCCCATTTTCATTGTATTACTATTAAACATAATTGATTTTGAAATGCAAAAAAATGGAAAATGAAATGTTAAGTTAAATTAATGCCTCTGGTACTTCATGTCTTCAAAGTAGTAGTCGGGTGCTCTGTAGCTGACAGATGATAACCCAGTTTAGATTTCTGTCAAATTGATCCATAATTTGTAACAGTTTAGATTTCTGTCAAAGTTGGTCCATAATCTGTGACAATTTAGATTTCTGTCAAATTTTTCCATAATTTGTAACAGTTTAGATTTCTGTCAAAGTTGTCCATAATTTGCGACTGATTAGATTTCTGTCAAAGTTTTCCATAATATGCGACAGTTTAGATTTCTGTCAAAGTTGGTCCATAATTTGCGACGGTTTAGATTTCGGTCAAAGTTGGTCCATAATTTGTAACAGTTTAGATTTCTGTCAAAGTTGTCCATAATTTGCGACTGATTAGATTTCTGTCAAAGTTTTCCATAATATGTGACAGTTTAGATTTCTGTCAAAGTTGTCCATAATTTGTGACGGTTTAGATTTCTGTCAAAGTTGGTCCATAATTTGTGACAGTTTAGCTTTCTGTCAAAGTTGGTCCATAATTTGCGACCGTTTAGATTTCTGTCAAAGTTGGTCCATAACTTGTGACAGTTTAGATTTCTGTCACAGTTGGTCCATAATTTGTGACAGTTTAGATTTCTGTCAAAGTTGGGCCATAATTTGCGACTGTTTAGATTTCTGTCAAAGTTGGTCCATAATTTGTGACAGTTTAGATTTCTGTCAAAGTTGGTCCATAATTTGCGACTGTTTAGATTTCTGTCAAAGTTGGTCCATAATTTGTGACAGTTTAGATTTCTGTCAAAGTTGGTCCATAATTTGCAACTGTTTAGATTTCTGTCAAAGTTGGTCCATAATTTGCGACTGTTTAGATTTCTGTCAAATTGGTCCATAATTTGTGACAGTTCAGATTTCTGTCAAAGTGGTCCATAATTTGTGACAGTTTAGAGATCTGTCAAATTTATCCATATTTTGTGACGGCTTAGATTTCTGTCAAAGTGGTCCATATTTTGTGACGGCTTAGATTTCTGTCAAAGTGGTCCATAATTTGTGACTGTTTAGATTTCTGTTAAAGTGGTCCATAATACGTGACGGTTTAGATTTCTGTCAAATTGGTCCATAATTTGTAATGGGTTAGATTTCTGTCAAATTGGTCTATAATTGAGGACCCTAGAACCAGAAGGGGTAATTGAGGACCCTAGAACCAGAAGGGGGTTAAGTCACATTGAGTACAAACTGAGAAAATGGCACAAACATCATATCACTTGTGTTGTTTTGAATGGTATTGCTGTATCTCTGATCATCCAATTACTACAAAACTTGTAGTGAATGTAGAAATGTGAATTCTGTAGCAGGAAATTGACACAACTCAATTTTCAGGATTTTGTGACTTTTAGTTCTAGGGTCCTCAATTTGTGACAGTTTAAGATTTCTGTCAAATTGGTGCAAACTTTGTGACGGCTTAAGATTTCTGTCAAATTGGTCCATAAAATGTAACAGTTAACATTTCTGTCAAATTGGTCCATAATTTGTGACAGTTAAGATTTCTGTCAAATGTGTATAGTGTATAAGCCTGCTGAGTTCACACAAGTACCCTTCTACACAGGAACACTTTAAAGAGCCGGGTGAGGTACTTACCAGTTGCATGACAATGTCCACCAGTTTCCAGAAGATAGCCTTCTACACAGGAACAAGTGTATGAGCCTGCCTAGTTGACACAAGTAGACACAGGAACACTTTAAAGAGCCCGGTGAGGTACTTACCAGTTGCACGACAATGACCATCAGTTTCCAGAAGATAGCCTTCTACACAGGAACAAGTGTATGAGCCTGCTGAGTTGACACAAGTCTGTTCACAACTACCCCAAAAGGTACACTCATTGAAATCTGCAAGCATAACAAATTGGAAATATAAAGGAATATATAGGGGATCTGAAGGCTCTTCATGTATAATTGGTTTAGAATATATTTAAGAATAGCTGTCATTTTTTAGCTGTTACAGAAACTTTAGAGGGGATAGAATTAGAATGGTCCTTTTCACAACTTTCCCAAGCGTATAGACCAGTTGACTCATGACGTGAATTGTTACCGTTATGCCCGGCAGTTTGCATGCGCATCATTCAGGAACTAAATTGTATGTGTTAAAATTTCCCGCCTCCATTGAATGATTGCATAGAGAGACATTGTAAAGCGGGAGTTTTGAAAACACCGTCCCTGAACAAAGCAAGCTGTGCGCGCATACTGCCGGACAAAACAATAACAAATGTCAACTGGTCTATACCAACATATGTTATATACAATATTGTAATCTTGATGCCTCATTTAAAAACAAAATGCTTTTTGATTTTTTGGTTGCAATGGGTACCAAATTAGACCTCTTGACTGGTTAAAAACAAGCAAAATTGTGACTCAAAAATGAAATTGGTAGTAAATAAATTTAATAAAATTTGACGAACTTATAAGGAATGGTGTTACAATGCATGTAAGACAAGGAAGTTAACTGCAGTTCAGGTGATTTTTTCGTTGGATAGATAACTTTATTAAGTTACATGTGCATGTTTAAGGGGGGAAAGCTACTCAATTTTACGTTTTTGCAAATTTATTTTGTACCATAATTTTTGAACAAAGTGCTTAAAGTTAATAGTATGCGTTTCCAGAAAGGGTTTTTCACAAGGAACAAGATGGTGATGTTGATTTTTGACCTAAAATCACATTTTTTGAGAAAATCACAAAAAACACATTTTTTGGCCATTTGGGCTTCCGGACAAGCTAAAACAACATTTTTTTTTAAATGTCCTTTGAATGGGAATTTTAATTCAAAACACCCACTCTGATGTTGCATCATTTTTACTTTTTAGGATTTTGGCCAATTTTTTTATTTTCATGCCAAATAAGGTCAAAAAAATGTGTTTTTGTGATTTTCTCAAAAAAATGTGATTTTGGGTCAAAAATCAACATCACCATCATGTTCCTTGTGAAAATTCCTTTCTAGAAATGTATACTTTTATCAACTTTAAGCACTTTGTTCAAAAGTTATGGTACAAAATAAATATGCAAAAACGTAAAATTGAGTAAGGTGCTTTCCCCCCCTTATATTAAGAGATCTCACATGCAATGAATAGCTAACCCAGTGCACTCAACCTGCAGTGCATGCATTAAATGGGTGCACTACACTAAATAACTAGCCCTCACAATCCGGCATTTCTAAAATTGACTGCCTTCTCCTAAATGAGGACCTCAAAATATATCGAAGGGCAATGTTTGGGTAATAATTTGTTCTAATTATAGAGTTAGGTTTATTTAAAGATGCTCTGATGCCATTTTTGATCTCCAAATTACTTTGGTAAAATTTAAAACATTTTCCTTAATTTACATCTGATTCTGGTAATAAAAAAAGTTCAGCTGTCAGTGATAAGGGGCGTTATTACTTCAGCGTCCAGTATCTTGAAAATTTTGCCTTGATGGTGTACTTTTATCATCATTTTGTGTTAGAAGAGATCATAATCAATTGAGAAAAGGCAGTGTTGAAGCAACCAGTTGCTTAATTATTGAGTTTTTTGGTGTTTTTAGGAATCCATTTTGTACATTTAAGGTGAAAACATACTATTTTGAGCTATCAAACATTTGGTGCAACAAGTCTTTGTTATTACATTAATTCCAATGCATTTTCTAATCAATAACGGATAATTGGTGTTGAAAATCACCAAGCAAAGAAAATTTGGTAGAGTATTGATTTTTCATCACCAAGCATCCGTTACTAATAGAAAATACATTGTAACTATATATCAGATTATAAGATGACAAAGACTTGATGCACCAAATATTTGGTAGCCCATAAGAAGTATGTTTTGACCTTTAGTCAATAGGAAGCTATTTCGTGGTGTGGTGCCAAATATGGCTCTTGAACAATAGTAATTGGTGTTCTGGACTCCCTGTCAAAACTAAAATTGGAAAATGTGCATTTGGTGCTTTTGCCATCTAGTTTTCCCTTTTGGTGGATGGTTGCGCTTTGCAAAAGATGCAATCCACTGAGCTAAACCGAATGTCCAATACTCACCTGTGCAAGTGCGATTGTCACTGCCCACTGCATAGCCGTCATTGCAAACACATATACCCCCATTAGGAGCGTTCCGACACTGAGAACTACAGCCAAGAACTCCACAGTTATAGTTATCTGACAAAGTTAATAAGATTCAAAAGAATTAACACTTTTAAGTACACAAAAAAGTCAACCTGTTCAGTGTCTTCTGGTACAGTACTTGTGACAAGTATGTTGGTAGTAGAAATATGTATACATCATCATATGGCATATCCATATATGTGACCCATCATATCGAAAGGTACCTTAAGGGTCCCAATATGAAAATTGATTTTTTGGTCTCATCTGAAAGATTATAAGCTTTAAAATGACACTTTGCTTTTGGTTATTTGATGTACGATTGCAAAGTTACATCCAAATTGGTAAAAGGCGTCCGACTGATTCAGAAAACTATAGTTCTGAGAAAATCGAGTTTTAAGTTTCTGTACTGGTAAAATTTGAATGGAGATTTGATTTTTATCTCGGTTTTTAAAACATTTGTCTTATGTTTCGGATGTTGGAACCTGATTGATATGATAGAATACACTTCAAAGGTAACGTTTCTGATGAAATTAGAAATTCGACCTTGGACGTGATTTTTGACTCTGCTCAGCTTAAATGGCCTGTATCTCGTAATTTACTATGCCAGTATTAAAGTACCTTTCGATATGGCAGGTCACATATTCAGCCCCAGTATTTTGAGAAAAGAACATTCTTGGATTTGTCCCTGAAAAAGTCTCAAAATTCCATGATAACTAATTTTACCTCACTTCAATTTCACAAGTTTTTTATGTTGTTGCAGTGAACTATTTTCAGTATCAAACACTGTCAGTATCATGTGACCTTATCGCAAAATGATTGGCAAGAAATTAAACATTGCCATCAACAGCTTTACATCGCTTTGACCTAAAATTTGATATTGATGTACTTTAGGACATCCTGAGCAACATAATTCTCCGAGGTTATGAAGGGGGTCAAAATTTGACATAGTGTGAGCCTCAATCAGCAAAGAGTATGGTTACAGTTTCAATCATGTTTCCATGTGTAAATGTTTACTGGATTCAGCCCTAAGAAAAGGTGCTGAAAATACTTCTAGACACCACATTCATTTTTACTCATTAAAGAGTTTTCCTGTAAAATAAATGCCTGACAAATAATGCTGCTAGAGCGAAGGTCACAACTCGTCATACTTGCACATATGTGACCCATCATATCGAAAGGTACTTTAAGGGTCCCAAAATCAAAATTGATATTTTGGTCTCATCTGAAAGATTAAATTTTAAGCTTTAAAATGACACCTTGCTTTTGGTTATTGGATGTTTGATTGCAAAGTTACATCCAAATTGGTAAAAGGCATCGGGCTGATTCAGAAAACTATAGTTCTGAAGAAAATTGAGTTTAAAGTTTCTGTACAGGGAAAAATTGAATGGAGAAAATATTTTTATCTCAGTTTTTAAAACATTTGTCTTATTTTTTGGATGTTTGAACCTGATTAATATGATAGAGTACACTTGAAAGAAAATGTTTCTATTGAAATTAGAAATTCAACCTGGGACGTGATTTTTGACTATGCTACGAGATAATTTACTATGCCGACCTTAAGGTACCTTTCGTTATGATGGGTCACATATATATGTTGTCTGTGTGCAAAAACGTTGTCAAAATCATACGTTATAATACCACTTCCATACCAAATTTGGAGCACGCAGACATTATATAGCGCAGAACTTTCTCTGCATGCTGCCTGTGATCTAGCTACCGATTCAACATAAGTACGGTTCATAGTGCTCATTACTGACCACATGCACACAGCATACACAATCCTTGCGATTTTTGTCATTTTCCCATGGTCACTTGCTCCACCAACTACGCACTTAACACAAACAGACAGTGTACGTGTAAATATGGTTTCCTTAAAATAACGTGGTAGTCACATGGAGTTGGTACATTGTAAGGACGGTGTAAGTATTTACGACATGCACAAAATACAATGCATGCAGCCAATCATGGTCAGGCGTGCCGTGTGGGCAACATGCTTACATCGTGAGATGAACGTGTGTCCTCCCTGCTTTTGCCACTTCTTTCTCACATTTTTAGAAAAATGTAGTGGACATGACCTCAAAAAAATGGAGTGGACATAAAAATGCACAAGGGGCTGTGACCAACTCTTAAGCAAAGTATTTTATACAAATGTGGAGTCTTAAAAAAAAGGTCAGATTACTTTTTACCAGTACCCTTACAGTGCAAAACGGAACGCAACCGTAACCACAAACAGATAAAAGGAATCTGACCTTAAAACCGCCCAAAAATAACTTTTCAGTTACGCTTCTATGCCAACGTATCACTTGGTTGAATAGACACATAATATTCCAAGCTTGAAAACTCAAACTTTAATGTCGTCAAAAATTTGAAACCCCGTGCAGGCTACTTATTGGCAATAAAAGAATGACTTACTACAGCGTGGCGATTCATCAACGCCCCCTGGACAGTCTGATCTACCATCACAAAGCTTGTCCTCTGATATACACTGATGATCAGTTCCTGCACATGCCCACTGCTGGGGACCACACTGAAATGTCGCACCTGAGGACAATAATCGGAGATAAAGGAAATTGTTTTCTAATTAACCTCATTATTACTGACATTATTTATAAACAGGCATGAAAATTGACTTTCAAAAAAACTTGAAAGGCTCAAGGCATCATCACACACCCATCTGGATGGTATACACCACAGATTGTCTTGACAACTAAACTGGTTGCCCCCACACTGGGGAATCACTTACCGCATCCTTGTTCATCTGACCCATCTGAGCAGTCCGCTTCATCATCACACACCCATCTGGACGGTTTACACCACAGATTGTCTTGACAACTAAACTGGTTGCCCCACACTTGGGAATCACTTACCGCATCCTTGTTCCTCTGACCCATCTGAGCAGCCTGCCTCATCATCACACACCCATCTGGATGGTATACACCACAGATTGTCTTGACAACTAAACTGGTTGCCTCCACACTGGGGAATCACTTACCGCATCCTTGTTCCTCTGACCCATCTAAGCAGTCGGCTTCATCATCACACACCCATCTGGATGGTATACACCACAGATTGTCTTGACAACTAAACTGGTTGCCCCCACACTGGGGAATCACTTACCACACCCTTGTTCATCTGACCCATCTAAGCAGTCATCCTCATCATCACACACCCCTCTAGACGGTATACACCAAATATTGTCTCCACAGCTAAACTGGGCACCCACACTGAGGAATCACTTACCGCATCCTTGTTCATCTGAACCATCTAAGCAGTCCGCCTCATCATCACACACCCATCTGGATGGTAAACACCACAGATTGTCTTGACAACTAAATTGGTTGCCTCCACATTGGGGTATCTCTGAAAGCAATAAAGTGATTCATGTAAATATGAATTTAGATTCAATGAATTCTCAAATTCACTCAGCATTTTGATTGCAGTATACACATAGATCTGTGGAATTTTGCGGTGGATATGCACCTGATCAAAATGTATCAGATTTAAGGACAGAAGAAATTGTTTGTTTCCCATCATACATTGCTTCATATGGAATTTTTCCAAGGAAATTTTATAGGGTAATCTGGACTCGCCGGCATTTTGATTTGACTGCCGTGTAAATCCTATGGGATGTTGGCCATCTTGGATTGTCGCTCATGGAGGATGAGTACCTCCGGCATTTTACGTCTCCACATGCCACACTTCGAGAGTCTTTGATATGGATTAGCGGGAAAATACACGCAATGTGAAACGCAGACACGGTTTGAGCGTGAAACAAATTATACATGTTGCATAGGTGTCAAGTGAAGATTTACGCGATATGCCTGAATATCGGGCCAAACTCTTAATATATCCAGAGGTTATTGTACAATAACTCTGCTCCATGAGCGACACATGATCGTGGTGAATCCAGATTCCCTATAACATTTCCTTGAGTTTTTTATACACAAAAAGTGTGTAAGTAGTTGGTGATAAAACATGTCCAAACTGCAAGATTACAACAACTACCGCCATTTCATCAGTAAATTCTCACATAATTTCTTATAAAAACAAATCCATAGAACGGGCATGCTGTTTACTGCGGCGGACATGTTTACCTCTCTCACGATCATTCGAAACTTTGCAAATAAAATGCAATTCATCACGGGAAACCTAATTTTCTCCTAATTTTGAGCTTGAATTCGGGTAGGTTCAACATACCACATTGCGTTGATTCATCGGAGCTATCTGCACAGTCTTGATACCCATTGCACCAGGCAAATAAATGCACACAATCACCATTAGTACACTGAATATCTGGGTATGGACATGCTGCTACTCCCGCTGAAAAGGAACAAAAATTAATGAAAAGTCAATGAGTGACCTTAAATCTCACAAATCTTAGATCACTCTGGTTATAAAGGATAAAGCTTATAGATGTTGAAATAATAAGAACTTTCTAAAAAATAATGTGGCCCTTGATACCCAGTTTTGTGGCAAGTAATGCACGCAATCACCATTAGTACACTGAAGATCTCGGTATGGACAAGCTGCTACTCCCGCTGAAAAGGAAAAAAAATGATGAAAAGTCATTGAGTGACCTTAAATCTCACAAATCTTAGATCACTCAGGTTATAGAGGATGAAGCTTATAATATAGATGTTGAAATGATTATAGCTTTCTAAAGTGTTGAATACAATTATTGTATAAAATTATGTAGCCCTTGATACCCAGTTTTAAGGCAAGTAATGCACACAATCACCATTAGTACACTGAAGATCTGGGTATGGACAAGCTGCTACTCCCGCTGAAAAGGAACAAAAATTGATGAAAAGTCTTTGGGTGATCTTAAATCTCACAAATCTTAGATCACTCAGGTTATAAAGGATGAAGCTTATAGATGTTGAAATGATAACAGCTTTCTAATGTGTTGACAACAATTATTGTATAAAATAATATGGCCCTTGATACCCAGTTTTGAGGAAAGTAATGCACACAATCACCATTAGAATACTGAATATCTGGATATCGACATGCTGCTACTCCCGCTGAAAAAAACAACATAAAACGCTTAAGTCATCGAGTATTCTTAAATCTCACAAATCTTAGATCACTCAGTTTATAAAGGATGTTGAAATAATAATAACTTTCTAAAGTGTTGAATATAATTATTGTATAAAATAATGTTGCCCTTGATTTGTTTGTCCTCCACCGCTCGCCCTTATTTTTCAAAACTGGAAAAAAAAATTTACTGTACAAAATTATACCGCGCCTAATTTTCAGATTTCCAAAAAAAAGGGTTTTTTTTCTTTGAGAAGTTTTATCTTTTGAAAATATTTTTCAAGTTGTTGTTTTCATTTTATTTACATTTTTATACTCTTTTTAAACTTGTATAAAGATATTTTTAGGTACAGTATACTTATTTGCATCTTTATAGAGGCCATAATTTGGTGTAGCTTTGACTTGCATTTGAAAAAAAAATCCGCCCGCCCGCGCTTGCTCAGAAAAAGTTGTGGAGGACAAGCAAACAATTTATTATTTTTGGCCTTAGTACACTGAATATCTGGGTATGGACATGCTGTTACTCCCACTGAAACAAAAGAACATGAATCGATGAAAAGTCATTGAGTGATCTTAAATCTCACAAATCTGGGATCACTCAGGCTGCAAAGTACAAAGTTTAAATAGATGTTGACTCTCTTAAGTGTTGACAACATTTATTGTACAAAATACTGCAGCCCTTGATACCCAGTTTTGAAAAACCTTCTTTGATGTCTTCTGGTTGCTATGGTAAAGAAGAATCGCAACAGAGCACTACAAAAAATCTCCAGCTCAAATCCACAACTTTTTTCACTTCTCTAGCAAGTAACATTAAGTAGGGAAATCATTTTACTTAAGAGTTTTGCTAGTTATTGCACCAATTGTCGCTGATTTCCCAGTCCATGTGATACCATCCTAATATTCAAGATGTAGCAGTTTGTGATAGCCAATAAGCATTGACCTTTCTTCCTCATAAGTCAAGCCTGTGTCAAATATAACTATTGATATCAATTACATAAACCCTCATTCATTTAGCTAGTATCAACTGATCAAAAATTGTCTTAATGAGAGACTCAGCAGGGGGAGGGGTTGAAGTTACACTTGGATGGACCTCCAATATCAATCTTTGCGTAATTTAGCTTGCGAGGACCATCTAGATGGACTAAGATTTCCAGAACATCTTACCATACACACATGCATTCCTTAATTTAAGTTTTTGAAAAAATGCAGCTTTAAAGGGGCAATTCATGATCCACTTTTCACACTCAAGGTCACTTCTATCAAATTTGAGTTTTTTGGCTCATAAGAATCCTCAAGTGGTATATGTTACGATCCCAAACCATTCTTTCATATGTGTTTGCATATTTGAGAAAAGTGAAAAAATGTATCATTTTCTAATTATTGTCGGGGCCCCGACAGTAATTACAACACATTAGTCTATGGGGATTTTCAAAATGCTGAAAAGCTTGTAGCTTGGAAACGAACTGTCGGAATCAAGTGAAAATTTCAGTATATTTTTATGTTGTTCTCTTTTTTTATTTAGCTAGAAAAGAGGCCACATCAAAATCATGAATTGAACCTTTAAGTCATAGGAGAAATCAATCAATTTTGCATAATTATGAATATTAAATAGGTTAGTGGCAAACTTACCTGTGCAATTATTTTCATCAGAGAGGTCATTACACTCAGGAATGAGGTTACACTTCTGATCCATTGGTATACACTGACCACTTGTACATCTGAATTCAGAAGCACTGCATGGTGGGTAATCTGATTGAGGAAACAAAGAGCAAGAAATATAAGGTGACTAAAATTCCTGAAAATGATTTAGTGCCAATAAAATTAATCAAGAAATTTCCTGACAAACCTTAACCCTTATGCTCATTAATTTATTGGTAATGCATATATTTCATGTCATTTTGTTAATGTTAAATATTTCTTACTCATTGGAAACAATCGGGCATTCTATCCCAATGGAAGGGTTACACATAATATTGATTAATTGGTATCATGTCATTTAGGCCAAAGATGAAAGTATAGAATTTCTGATGAAAGTATAGAATTGTGTGCCAAAAATCTTATCAAACTGTTCATCATTCATTCAAGCTTCCAGATAACAACAACCCGCAATCTAACTCTTAAGCTCAATTCATACTCGGCCTCCAAACAAAATTTTTCCTACCAAACATTTGGTCGTGACGTAAAAATGACGAGTGACTCCAAACAAAAGAACTTCAACACCGAGTTCAGACCAAACAAAATTCCACGCTAGATTGCACATGTTATTGAATTGCCATATACATTGGACCAAATGTTTGCTACCCATTCATAGTTAAAGTTCGATGGCAAATATTTGGTGACGTCACGACCAAATGTTTGGTAGGAAAAATTTTGTTTGGAGGCAGAGTATGAATTGAGCTATAGGGTCAGTTTATACTTCTTATGAGCTACCAAATATTTGGTGCAGTAAGTCTTTGTTATCTTATAATCTGATATATAATTCCAATGTATTTTCTAATAATAATGCAGGCTTGATGATGACAAACCAATACACACTTGTTCTTTATTTGATGTCAATGTTTGATGATTTACAACACCAAGCATCCATTATTGATTAGAAGATGCATTGAAATTTATGCAATAACAAAGACTTGTTGCACAAAATATTTGGTAACTCAAAAAGAACTATAAACTGGCCCATAGTTTAGAGTTCAAATAAAATGGAAAACTGCAAGGAAAACAGGTGGACTGTACTTATCATTTGGGTGTATCAATTACAAGATCTCATTGTCTTACACCTGATCAGTGAGGAGATACCCTTA
>JXSR01S031435.1:28425-38855 GCA_000969725.1 Ophiothrix spiculata
TCGCTGGTCCAAGACGAACATTTTGAGACCTTAACCTTTGAAATTGGACAAAGTTGAAAATTTGACCTTTCTTTTGACATTTGACCCCCAGGGAATGGCCGGACGATGGGGTCACCATTGACACTTTTGATTGCTGGTCCATGACGAACAATTTGACACCTTAACCTTTGAAATCGGACAAAGTTCAAAAATATGCAACATTTTATGCATAAATTATGCAAATTAGGTACTTAATTAGCATATTTTGCGCTCAAATTGCAGCTGGCACAAACGCAGCTCTATCCTCACCTACCCACCACATTTCATGAATTTAGGGTGCATGGTTTGTAAAATATGCCATTTAAACCATTTTACTCATAAATTATGCAAATTAGGTACTTTTAGCATATTTTGCTCTGAAAATGTTGCTGGATCCAGTTAGGCTCCAGGTCTACCTAGTCACCATATCATTAACGTAGGGCATGCGGTTTCCGAGATACGCTTAAAATAAAATTCTGCTCCATTTAAGAGATATGGCCATATTCTTATTCCAGATTCCATAGGATTAAATGTAAGAGCGCCATCTTAAAACGTATCGTATTCTTTAATTAAACAACCGATCAGGCCGATTTTTGGATATGTGATGCGCAATTCAAAATAAGGTGGGGTTAACATTTTGAAGGGGTGGGGTTACCCGAAAAAATTGTGGATTCAGCCTAATAAGTCCCTAAAAACCTCCAAAAATCGCACATTTCCTGTCTAAAAAGCAACTAAATTTGCATATTTTGCCCCAAACCTTTCAGAGAAAATTACTAGCCACCCTTACCACCACTACACCGACTTGCATTGCTATACGCCTCGCCAGTTCTGAAAAACAAGCTCGGACGGACGGACAGACGAAAATCTCACATTTTCTGCCTAAAAAGCGACTAAATTTGCATATTTTGCGCCAAAACTTTCAAAGAAAATTACTAGCCACCCTTACCACCACTCCACCGACTTGCATCGCTATACGCCTCACCAGTTCCGAGAAACGAGCCCGGACGGACAGACAACCAGAAAACATAATGCCTCTGGCGGAGGCATAAAAATGCACCATTATCAGTAGGTTAATTACAGTATTTTGTTGAATGGACTGCGATACGCCATATTTACGGGAAAGGTCATCAGTCCAAATCCTTTGTTTGGTATCAATCGATAAAAGCATGCAAGGCCTCTATGCTTTTCATCCATTTTACTGTGGCGAAACAAGTTTTGGATAAAATACACTTGAAAATGCTCTTATATAGTCACATTCCTTCATTAATAGGTTGTTTTTACTCAAAACCATAACTTATCAAAATCTTATAGTATTGCTTTTTAATATTTGTTTTGTATACGACAAGCTACTAATCAAAAGACCTAGCCTCCTTTGGATGGGAACATCATTCCAGCTGGAATGAAGTAGCTAGGTTGTCATACTACTGAGGAAGTCGAAACGTCAAAAACTTGGATTTGTAACTCGAAAAAGTTCAGCAAAATAAAATAAGGGAGCTTTACTTACTGCACGCCCTTTCATCACTTTGATCGCCACAGTCATTGTCATAGTCACACCTCCACACCTCGGGTATACAGTGCCCATTGTTGCAGGTGAAATCGTCTTCATCACACGTCCTTTCAGCTGGAATCATTAAAAAAAAAGATTTTTATAATAATGAACAGAGAAAGATTGTTAACTGATGAACAAAAACGCAGCCATGGATGTAAATATGAAATGGTTATGGGTGGCTAATGGGTGTAAGGCTGGGCATTCGGTGAGAGCACAGGCTAAAAAAATGAGGGGTTATCAGGTGACAGCATAATTTTTGACATTTGGTGAGAGCATAATTGTTGGCATTTGGTTAGAGAAAATAGAAAATGGGCTCACCTGATGGCGGTTTTAAAGGGTTTCAGCAGAAAATGTGTAATTCATGGTCAATGGTGATTGTTTGGTAAATGTTGGTCCTTGTGGGATCAAGGGTTCACAAGTTATGGCTATAACCTTGTAATGACATTGGATGACCCAAGGTCAATTTTTTGACCTTGAAATCACCAGAGGTAAACTTTTTGACCATTTTGGAAATTTGACCTTAAATGACTTTTTGACCTTGATTGACATCGACCTTGGGCAAAGGGCTATCTGAGGTCCATGTTTGCTCCATGTAGAGTCAAGTGATCATAATATATTGCTATGATCTTGAAATGACCTTTAATGAACTGTTTGAACTTGTAATGACCTAAAGTCAACTTTTTGACCATCTTGACTTAACAATTTGACCTCAAATGACCTTTTGACCCCAACTGACGACCTTGGGTCAAGAGCTATCGATGGTCCACATTTAATCCATGTGGGGTCAAGGGTTCATGAGATATGGCTGTGACCTTGAAATGACCTCGGATGACCTAAGGTCATTTTTTTCACCATTAGAAAATTTGACTTAAAATGACCTTTTGACCTTGACTGACCTTGACCTTGGGTCAAGTGCTATGTGACCAAGAGCCAAGTCTAACCCTAACCCCACTGAATCTCACAATATCCCATTCCACAAAGTTAAGAAATTCGCCCAAGTCCAAATACTTCATAGACCCGAGTTAGCTATGACCACGAAATCGCTGCCATGGCAGCGCCTGCTCAGTGGCTTGACATAGTGATGATTCGTTTGGAAAGCGAGAGGTCCCAGGTTCGAATCCAGGTGAAAATCTCTGTTTTTTTACTTTCAAATTTCTGAGGAGATAGTTTTCAAACGAAGAAGTGGTCAAAAGTGTTGGGGTTAAACCATGTTGGGTGAATGGTTCATGAGTTATGAGAGTGACCTCGAATGACCTCAAGTCAAATTTATGAACATGTTTGAGATTTGACCTCAAATGACCTTTTGACCTTGCATGACATTGTCACCAAGTTTCGTTACCGTAGGCCTTACGCCGGAGATATGCTGCAGACGGCGGATGGCAGATGGCGCACAGAAAACTGACTGGTATTTCTATTCCTCACTATATGCTCTAGCGAGACAAAAATGAGAGGTCATTGGGTGAGAAATTGATTTTTGGCATTTGGTGATTGAAATTTGGCATTCAATGAGGGAAATATAACAATTTATGGGGTCTTTGGGTAAGAGCACATGCAATTGTAAAAATATGGTCTTTAGGTGACAGTGATGCTGAAAAGGGTCTTTTGAGCCTTACATATGCATCACCTCCATTATGGGACTGTCCCCTACCCCGTGCTAAAAGTATAACTTGGTCCTTCCAGCTCCTTCCACTGTACTGTACGATGATAAATGACTTACCTTAATTGATCATTATTTGATCCCTCTAACATAAGGTGAAAAGCGGGGAGGTATTTCTCACACTAAAAATTATCAAAATGGAGCGGGTAATTTAGGATTGATAATGGTATGGAGGTGCATGTCAGATGAATCCAGAACAGACTTAAGACAATTATGTTCATCCCGCGCATTGCCACAGTCATTCCAACCATCGCATACTCAATCATTCTTTAAACAGAATCCAACGGAACATTGGATTTGATCCTCGCGACATGAATCTGAGAAAACAAAGCAGTTCTTATTATAATAGTTGTCTATGACTAAATAGTGCACTTACGGCAGTCTTGTTCATCCATCAGGTTCCCACAATCATTGTCCCCATCACACACCCAGGCGTTTGTGATGCAAAATCCAGTAGAACATCGGAATTGGTCGTCACCGCATGTGTCTGCTGTGGGGAGGAGAAAATAAAGAAGCATTTATTACATATCACTAACATAGACCCAGGCGTTTGTGATGCAAAAGCCAGTAGAACATCGGAATTCGTCGTCATCGCATGTATCTGCTGTCGGGAAAATAAAATAAAGAAGCATTTATTACTTATTACCATCACAGACCAAGGCGTTTGTGACGCAAAATCCAGTCAAACATCGAAATTTATCGTCACCGCATGTATCTGCTGTTTGGAAAATAAAATAAAGACACATCACTATCATAGACCCAAAGCGTTTGTGTCGCAAAATCCAGTCGAACATCGAAATTCATTGTCATCACTGCATGTACCGTATATGCATATACATAGCAAGGATCAAGAAAATAAGTAGCATTATCGCTACATATATCGTATATTGTTGAGACTGGTCGGAAACTTAAAAGTATATCGAAGAACATCAATCGGACGTTAATAAACATTCGTCTCGTATCCAAACTAGATCCAGCCGCATAGCATTATCGCTGTCTTGATCTAAAGATTTTCAACAAAGGCATATCTAGTTAACTGCATAACTACAATCTTGGCCAAAAATAAATAAATAAACAAATAGGCCTAAAAAAATCAATAAATTAATTAATTACTTTAATTTAATATAAAATAAATAAATGAATTTAAAATAAATAAAGTTAGAATTAAAAATAAATAAAAAAATAAAAATAGAGTGTGATTAGAAATTTGATTCAATTTAATTTAATATAAAATAAATAAATGAATTTAAAAATAAATAAATTTAAAAATAAATAAATTTAAAAATAAATCAATTTAAAAATAAATCAATTTAAAAATAAATAAATTTAAAAATAAATAAATTTAGAATTAAAAATAAATAAAAATAAAAATAGAGTGTGATTAGAAATTTGATTCATTGTGTCCTATACAAAAAATGTGACCAGTCATATCAATAGGTACCTTAAGGTTGGCATTGTAAATCGCGTTCAGGGTCGAATTTGTAATTTCATCAGAATTATAACCTTTGAAGTGTGTTCTATCTTACACCCTGTGGCCGATTTCACTAACATTTAAACACATCGCTAAAGCATCGTAAGACCGAACGCATCGTTCACTCATCGCAAATTTGCGATCACCTTTTGGCTCATCGCAAAGTTGCGATGTGTTGGAATTTTCCCCGTGCAATATTCGTATACCTTTTCGACGCATCGCACGCTTGCGAAGGGTTTTTATGTCTTCGTGAAATCTAGTCTAGTTGCGCACTGTACGCATCGCAGCTACGATGCATTGCAACTGCTTAGTGAAATCGACCACAGGTCACATAAGCCGCAAAAAAGCCGCAACGCCGGTATGACACCGGTGAATGCTTGCGATGCCTGGGCGGACGCTGGTGGTTATGTGACCATAACTGAAGACTTTGTATACAAGCTGCAAGGTTTTAACTCGGAATTAAATTCTTGCGGCATGCTTCCGGCGTCTGTACAGCTCACAGACACCGGTCACAGACACCGGTCAGTGTGTCCGATCGGCGTCTGCTGAATTGACGCCGTAAACACATCGTAACCTCGCCGCAAGATTAAGTGACCAGGGTGCCCTTATATTAATCAGGTTCCGACATTCAATATATAAGAAAAATGTGTTAAAAAACAAAACAAAAATCTTCTCTCTATCCAGTTTTACTTCAGTACATTAAAACTTTAAAACTCGATTTTTCTCAGAACTTTCACCAATTTGCAGGCAACTTTGCAACCAAACATCTAATAACCAAAAGCAAGGTGTCATTTTAAGCTTAAAATCTCAACATTTAGATAAGATAAGAAAATATTAGTTATAATTTTGGTGTCAGTCACATATGTTGGACAAGCCCTGAACAGTGAAAAATAATGGATGGGATCTACAATTCTTCACAACATTCTGGGAAGTGGGATGGCAAGTGTCCAAATTATTTTGATCAAGGTTGTCATTTTTTGTTAGACCATCTCAATTCATTATAGGGGGCCTATTCACCAGCATGCCCAGGATTTTTCCTTGCGGGCGGGCTAAAGGGGATTTGCTGATTTTGAGGGGGGCTGAATGGTATCTTGCGGTGGCAAGCCCCCAAAACCACCCCTGGGTAAGCCAATGCTATTCCTGTTGTGGTGTTTTTAAGCATAAGTTAAGCATGTTTCAATTTTCAGCATGTTGAAAATATGCTCTCCATGCATGTATACATGGTCCTGCCAAACATTGAAAGAAATTTGTACACAGTATTTAGATAAGAAAAAGTGTAAAAAGTATTTCTACAGTACTTCATAGAAATGTTACATGACATTCATCATGTTTGCAGTTTCATGTTTCATAATATTTACAAGAAGCTACATTTTTGCCAATGATGTAATGTGGTATTGCTCTGCCCACCCCCCAACCCCCGAGTGAGTTGGGTAGGGCGGCACTCAACTTTGAGGTACGCGCTATGTGCCACCAAAGACTTGCTTTTTCTTGCTCGCTCTCACCAAAAGACCCCCTATTTTTATCAACTGTCACTCAATGACCACCTATTTTTTGAAATTCCTTGTCACTAAAACAACCTTTGTTACTCAAAGACCCATAATTTTCTTAAATTGATGCAACTTTTTTAAAAATTCAGCAAAAATTGTCTAAAATTTTGCAAAATTTGTTGACCCGAAGGGGGAAGACCCTCCTTTTATGTGAATTTTGCCCTAAGACCCCACCTTTTTGCACTTTGTCACTGAAAGACTCCCTTTTTTACCCAATTTGTCACTGAAAGACCCCTACTTCCGAGGTGCTCGGTGGCACTCGTACATCACTTTCATATGTGAGTGCCCCAAGGGCTCTGCCCTCCCATTTACACAAGAAGAAAAAAATTAACAACATGAGAAAAATCTGAAATTCTGAATGAAAATGTTCAGCAAAATTGTTTTGAGTTATTGGCCTTTAGCCTCCTTCCCCTCCTATGACTGGAGTTGCCATATGTTTTTGTATTTAGTCTTAACGCTGCTAAATCCTACAAAATCCTGCAAGTGAAAATGGTACAAAATTGTCAAAATACCATGACGTCACAACCAGGAGTCTTACATGATCACTGAATGGCTGTTAACGCTTAAGTGACCACGGGGGGGGGGGGTCCTAGGGGCCCTACCACAGGTTTTCGTGCGTAACATCGTCGCTCAATGTCATTGTCAAACTTACGCAGCGGGTCCCTCAGTGGCAAAAAATTCAAATTGATCCAGTCGTTTTCGTGCTAATTGGCATAAAGTGATTTTACAAGGGCGCTGTTCAAATTTGTTTTGCCCAAAAAATCGAAACCAAATAATTTTTTATAATTTTAATTTTGCAATGTAATTGTATTTGCAATGTGCAAATTGGAGCGAAATTTCATGCGAAAATTCCTACGGGAACACGGTTTTTGAAATTTTGGTGGGAAAATTTTTGACGCGACACAAAAAAATGTTTTTTCGGCCGCCATTTTGAAACGGTTCATCTGATTTTCAAAATTGTTGCTGTATTTTGGTCCTTATTACCATGCTTTATCATTAACCAGACTTTCAATGTAAAATTCATACCGGAAGGGTGTTTTTTTAAGGGGGGTCCTTAGGAACCCCCTTCCCCCTTGGGCACCAACTGGTGGGAAATACCTTGGTCACTTAAGTGTTAATGTTAAAGAGGTAGCACCGTCTGTACCTTGGTACTACTGAATAATGGGCCGAGGATGTGAAGGGTCCCTGGTTCAAATCCTGCTGAATGAGTGAAAAGCATGTATTTATTTCTTCTCTTTGATATAGCCTAGTAAAATTCCAGGAAAAGTTGTTGGCCTCTAGTGGGGTACAATTACCTATGTGAAGTATGACTTCATGTAAGTATCATGAAATTTTACATAAAATGGTAATGAATTATATGATACCAGGGACTTGACAGGCTTATTGGTCATTTGGGACTATAAAAGGTATTGTTTTGGTGCATGGCCTGCATATTGTGGCAAAACCAAACATGTTTGGGCAGAACCAAGCAAAATGTTATATTGGACCTAATTTAAGAAATTGAAGAGTGTTTTTTTTTCAAAACTCACTTAGTCCAATGGCTGCCTTCATGCTAGATTCTGAAACCTAAATTCTTAATCAAGATTGTTCTGACGCTCATTTTACTTCATATTGCAGGGTCGGGTATTCTAAACCTGACTACGATTAGATGGTCGTGGTTCAATGCCCTGCAGGGACATTATATAATAAGCCTCAGTTTGAGGCCCATGGCAGGCTTTTGATGGTAAAAGCATAGGCCTAATGTTTAACATGTTTTCTTCCTCTCCCCTTGTACATGTAGTCTGTAGTATTCCATGAAAAAGTTTCCTCTCCCCTTAATATATTATAGTATTCCATGAAAGTGTAAATCTACTAGCTGGCCTTTGAGGTGAACTGGTAGTATGTGGATATTAAATTTTGATACAGTTTGTAGGACCTTGAAGTATTAAAGTAGTTGGACTTGGAATGACTTTGACCCAGGAAATGGATAAACTTGACAAGCTTAGATGTATGTATAAGAACATATTACATAATGCTGTTATCTTAAGGGCAATATGTAGTTTTATTTTGGGAATCTTTGTGGTGTTGATGAAAATGGAAAAAGAAGTACAAAAATAAAACATGGAAAATGGAATCTAACCTTCGATATTAAAAACTATACAAACTGAAATTAAAAGAAAATAAATAAAATGAAAATCTAAATCTAAATCTAAAATAAAAAAGAAAAGAAATTGAAAATTAAAACAAACATGAAAAAAAGGGGGGAACACTTTAGGAATAAGATTATCCCAAGCCAAAGAAAGATTAAGGGACACCCAAAGGACTTGACCAAGTCTATTATATAAAAACAATAGAACAGGATTTTTCCAAAACTTGCTATGGAATATGCATGTTAAAAGTAACTTATCGTATGTATGTGTGCATTGTAGTGCTTGTACGAATATGACATAAATTTTGGTCATTCACACTGAGCTTTGACAACAAATTCAACTATATTCCTATATATATTTATGTTGTACTCTTCTTTTTATTTAGCAAGAAAAGAAGCAATTTTTGTCACATCAAAATCATGAATAGCACCTTTAAATTGGACCATAGGAAATAAAGGTGTTTTATTCAATAAGCTTTTTCTCTCTCTGCCTCAAATTGTTCTTCACATAATTCTTACCAGGTATGAGCCTAAACCAAACCGAAAGTGCAAAATGGAAAACTTATATGAAATGTTTCTGTTTTTGTTACCATCTCAATCCAAACATAAATAATGCCTGCCAGACTGACAGTGACAGCAGGGGATATCCACAACCATTGAAGAAGTCTAGTTTTGAATTTGAGGCTACCTTGATCTCTTTGTGATCCCCTGTTCTTGACACAGTTCAAGTTTAGCATTAAAGGTGCAGTTAAAGGAGCATCGTCCGAATGCCTCAACTTTTTTTATTTCGAAATTTTATGAGACTTTGGTACCAAAATGTTGCTCATATTTTTTTCTCAACCCATGTGAAATTTCATGGCTGAGTTATGTTCCGTTTTGAAAATATAAGCCTATATGAAAATGTGTCTAATTATGGTAACCATAACTAATTTACACTGTTATGTATAGGTAGCTCTGAAATACAAAATTCACCATAAAATCAAAGCTGTTTGACTGAATCTGCTGAAATATGAAATTTAGTCCTCTTGCATGGTCATCTTTCAAATGACAGTGAAACCTAAATTTTGAAATATGGACCAAGCTCCTTTAAAGGTACATGGACAATTTTAACATACCATACAACAAAACCTTGATCATAATACACCAGTAACTAATAACCAATTGGTAAAGGAATGGAGAAATATGCATCGTTCACTATAGAACATTAATAACAATTAGACAAATCTCAAACAGGCCTCGATTTCATTTTCTTAGAAAAAAAATCCTGGCCGAACATTTGCCCGGGATTTATGTCTTTGCCACTTTCTTGACATCTCGCATTAAAAGGTGATGCTGCACACAGAAACGTTCTTTTTATTTCATCATATATTACGATCGTGCATAAATTATTTTCCATCCACCATGTCATAACTGGAAAAGGCCAATAATAATTGCCAAAACGCATCAGGTGATCAGTCCCTTATTAATATTCATGACCCACCCAGCCAACACTGGCGATAGTGAAATTTCACTGACCCGTGCTGTTTGTGCACAAAATAACAGTACGATACACTATAACACAGAGCATCAACTTGACGGTATTTTGAAAAGAATCGGGGAAATAAAAACTTGGTTTAACTTAAATTATGAAAAATGTGAAATAAAACCTCTCCATCCTGAAAAGTCCTGAATTAGTCCTTTCACAACATGCACAATTATGTTGACTGAAGTTTCAACAATCTGTCATTAATTTCCTGACTTCGGACAAAAATTGTGATGTATCAAATTTATTAGGGATTCCATGGCTAGTTAATATTAGCGAATCGTCGACTAATGTTGAAGTCTGCGTTAACAAAGTGAGCTGAAAATGTGTCAAAATCTGGTAAAAATCCACCCTTTTTCGCATTTTTTTTAGCTGAGATAGGCAATCATATTGTTTTCTGACATGAATATTCATTACAAACGTTTGCCGAAGATAAATGAAATTTTCCAAAGGTATATCTCGCTTGCATTTGGAAAATCCAGTTTTTGTGAATAAATGCTACACTACACAGAAGCTACTGAGTCGGGGTGGGGGGGGG
>JXSR01S031435.1:119527-132275 GCA_000969725.1 Ophiothrix spiculata
CAAATCTGACTGACTCAATTTTTCAGAAATTCCTCTTGAGGGCAACACAACCATTTTGTTTGCCTTATCATGGAGTCAATCAGTGCTACGTATACAGAAAGGGCATGTGTTATAGCCATTTGGGAAATATAAGAGTTCAGAATAGCATTAAAAACAGTATCTGAATGGCCCCGTGTCAGTGATGCATTTTTTTACATTAACAGTTAATGCGGTATTTTTCCATAGTTGTTTGTGGTCCTTTTACATGAAGTTGTTCACACTGTAAAGAATACCAATAAAACATTTTAAAACTTATTCTCTGTTCAGGTTTGGTCCACTACTTGTTTTTGAATGGCTGCCAGTTTACAGACAGGAAAATTATTTTGGTTCAGCACTTTTGGCTCAAGTCCAATCACTATGACAACATATTCCCTTATAGGCCCAAAAAAAAATTGTTTGATTGTCCTCATCCGCCCGACCGTGTTCTGATCCCGGGGGCTACTTACATTGACGGAAGGTACAGGTATGTGCCGCCCTCAAGACCCCCTTTTCAAGCCTCCTCTTCCGCTCCCCAAGATGCTCTTTTCAAGATAACTTCAGTTCTGAAGACCCCATTTTCAAAGAAAATGACCCAAAAATGTGTTTTACTATGTTTTCAAGCTAAATTTGAGTGATTTTCAGCTCAAATAGTCGTATTTTTATTGGAAAAAGGCATTTCTCGAGACCTCAATTCGGGAAAAAAATCATTTCCATAGACCCTACTTTTGACCAAAAATCCGTTCCGCAAGACCCTATGTTGGATATCGCGGATCTCACATACCTTTCAAAAAAAAAATCGGTTCTGATCAAATTTCTAATCTTTGAATTTTAGTAAACTGAAAAATTGTCGACGAAAAGTATATACCAAATGTTTCCCCCCAACACAGAGACACATCCCGACGGACACAAATCAGGTGGGCATAAGGTCTTTTCCAATTCTATCAGATGCCCTAAAAAGATGTGGTAAAAATAAACAGCACTACTGGATTAGATTGAATCATGTTATAGCCTAGACTCCATCAACATCAAGCTTGAATTAGCTGTATTTGCCCTCCCCTCCCAAAACATGTTTTATTTTACATTTTGGCTTGTTATCATGGGAACTTACTTTGTACAAGTCAATGAGGAAATTATCAAGCTCAAACTTTTATATTTCTTAATACAGAATTGAAATTTCTATTTAATTAGAGCATAAAACTTTCTATCTTCTATCCTTAGCCAAACTTATCATTTTTACATAGTTGCAAAATGTAAATCAAGGTTTGAACAGTCTTGGTTAAAGTAAAGATGAGTTGACATAGGACGTCATGCCCGGCAGTGTGCACGTTCATATCCATTTTTCCTTGCCCGGCACTATGCTTGCACAGAAGATTTATTTAGGACACATGCTTTCAAAATTCACGCCAAATCAAGTAGGGCTATTGAAATGTGCAGCAATCATTTGTTGTTCCCCCATGCATATCTGTGGACTTATAGTTCCTTACCCATATTTATAGACATTAGTGTCAACTCGTCTATAATTTACAGGGATAATTACTTCAGCCTGTACAAAAACGACAATGGATATTGCTTAAACAGTTAATTTATCTGATCTATGCAGTAAACTATAATTTTACTTGCTAACAGCATTTCCATGGAGACTGCCATCTATCTCAATGCTAGATCAGTGACTCCAAAATAGCCAGCAGATTTTCTACCAATTTTCAAAAGCTCATAAGAAATGTGAGATATGTGATACTGTCCATCATCTCTGTTCATGGTAATACAGGAAACTTATCTTCCTGATTTCAACAGTTTCTTTTATCTATCAAAGTTAAATACCATTCTGCTGAATCTTAAATTCAGCCATCCAGACGTAACATATCTGAGTTACCTGCAAATTCTAAGATTTGCCTGACAATGGCAATATTCAAACCAATCACAAAATTCATAGGATAATCTTTGTGCAGGTATTCATGTTACATGTATGGTCTCCCTGGAGAAAATTTAGTACAATTCTAGTACACATCGAGTACAATTCTAGAACAAGATTGGAATGTGCACATTTGGAACACAATTCTAGTACCAAAAAATGCACTAGAATTGTACTTTAATAGTACTCGAATGAGGTTCAAAATGTGCACATTCCAATCTTGTACTAGAATAGTACTCGATTTTTACAAGGGCTATTAATTTATTGATATTGATTTCTATTCAGTGTTTACTATTTATATTATGCAATATGAAATACCCCACCACAAAATTTTCAAAGAACAGTAGCTTTAAATGTTATAGTTTCCATCTTTTATATTTCTGTCAAAAATGTTTAGTTGAAGGTCTACTGTCAAGTGAGTAATTTCACTAAAATAAATTCCTCACTCAAATTTTACTTAGAATTGAAACTAAAGTAAACTATTCCAAATTAGTGAAATTAGATCCCTGTAAAATTGCTGATAAATTGAAATTCACTAAAATTGTCCTTGCCTGATTAAATCACTTTACAGTATCACAAAAATACATGTATATTTTGAGATACAACTTGGGCATATGAATGTAATGTAAAAACATATAATATCAGTAAAGATTAAGTAAAGACCTGCATTCCCCTTTGCCTCACGCGGGTGCCTATTTCAGTTGTCAAAATGGTTCACTTTTAGGACATTTTCTAAAACCTTATAACCAACATGCATTCACTTAAAGATCACTGGATATGATTTCAAAGATTTTTAAAATACAATTAATTCCCCCTTAAACGGCATAATTTACTAACAAATATCTTATTAAAGTAAAATCTGCAAGATTTATGAATTCAATTTTAAACTAGAAATCTTATTAAATAGGGCTAGGCTTCAGGCCTACAAATAATCTATAAAAAGAGATAAAAATGGCATGGCTAAAAAAGTGTAATCAGTAATAATTTATCGAACTTATCATTGGGTACATGCGGAATGAAACGGTCATAGAAAATAGGGAACAACTAATAGGGACCAGTAGCAGAAGAGATAACCGGCAACACAATGATGAACACTCGTGTTAGAGATAACAGACAGAATATTTCAGCCTTCTTCAAACAAAGAAAAACACTTATGAGATTTGATATTTTCCTTACATTTTTAATGTAGAATGTAACTATAAAAACATTATTCCACTCAAAAATACATAGATTTACATATGTTAACTTTACTGACTATTCAGATTATACAAATGTCAATAATTCTTTTCACAAAATAGATTTATCTATTGTCCAAAAATATAGGCCTAACTACAAATGTATTAATTTCCGAAGCCACCTTCACAAAAAGTAAAAATAGAAATACTGCAATAAGACCAAGGAAAACGAAAACCCTGTTTTACAGGCCAGACCGATCAACATTTTGTACTTATGAAGATTTTTTTTTTACTTTTGCCCAAATCATGTAAACTCTGCCATTTTTAAACTTAATATTTTCCTTTTGGCTAGTTGTTGTTAGGTTTGTTAGTGCAAGTACAGATTTTAAATTTTTCCACTAATTTTACAGATTTGGGGCTATTTGCAATATTATCCTCCACAAAAAGAAAAATAATACGATACTGCCCAACTCATGGACCAAACTTGAAAGGTCCATACTTAATACAACAATGGATGTATTATCTGTGACCATCCATCACAAACAACTGTAAATGCTGCCTTTTGTCATTTTCACTTTTTTAAATATTTGCAAAGACCATGCTTTAAGGATTAAAATGACACCTTAATGAACTTCACATGATTTCCAAAAGTCAAGTTATGGTCCGTCAAATGTTGTCAGGGAGCTAAATGTATAACCGAGATAAACGTGTTCAAAGATCAGTAAGCCCAATATATTCTGTTAATTGTCTTAAAAATATGCAGATTTATTTCACATTTCCTACCATTTTCTTGAAAGGAAACTTTGCTGGTATTTTGTTGTAAGCACAAGGATTGTGAATCTGTCAAAAATCAATTTCGGCAAATTACAACCTTGACATGTATAATTTTCACCTGTAGCGCAAAATGAAGTTTCTAGCATTTACAGCTCATATGGGCTGGACAGCTACATATATATAGTCAGCTTAATGTTTTTCTCAGAAAAGCAAACTGATGAGCCCTATTGCTCTTTCAATAATTAGTTCAATCACCAAATAAAATACACAAGGTAGACTAAGGCCAAGGAAAAAAAAAGGTTTGTCTCAAAAACCGTTTGCAAAAAGGCTACGCAGTATGCGATTTTTTATTTTTTAGGAAATTGGCTATGCGGTATGCGATATTCTGTTTTTGTTTTTTTAACGCTCTGAAATTTTGATCGCCTAACGTATGTTTGTGAAGTGTCCAGTTTCTAAGTGCAATCCCACCCAGAGGGTGATTAAGATCTTCCCACAAAACACAGTAACAGCTCAGTGAGAATTGGAATGTTCAGTGAGGTCAAATTACTACTGCTGTGCATTTGTATGGGAAAGATATTTCATGCTAAATCAAACTATATTAATTAATGGTGTGAAAACTTCAAGCGACCAAAGATTTGTTTACATATTCTTTGAGCCAGTAGTGTGACCTTTCTCAAGGTAATTTTAATTATCTGGTCCCTTCAGTAATAAATATACTGTGTCAGGTTTAAAACATGCATTTTACTGTGTATGTTCAATGGGAAATGGTTCTCATTGTGGGTTGTTTTGAGCTATTGATTTTAAATTTTGAATGGAATTATGGGAAGTACCTAAAACACCCTCTGGATCCCAACCGTTTTAACTATGGGATGTCTGACAAGCATGATGAAATAAAACATAAAATTCAAGATAAAATTGCAACAGCCAATGACAGCAACCCGGACGATGATCGGTCGCTGGATTACTCTCGATAAAAAAGAGAGAGAGAGAGACCATGCAGCGCATAGCTCTACGTGCTAAATTCATTTTCATATAGCAATGTGCACGGGTTGCTATGACAAACCTTTTTTTTGCCTAATCTCTGAGAAGTGAACAGACTAAACATTTAGGTTGGTGCGTAAGTGGCAAAACTATGGCCTGTTAAATGGTATACAAATACTCAATGCCCAAATATATAATACTGAATGCCAAAATATATAATACTGACTGAACACACGGATCCAACCTTGTGCTATATATCTTATACCTTGATAATGACCTTTCCCTTATGGGTGGCAGTCCTATCTTATACCTTGATAATGACCTTTCCCTTATTATGGGTGGCAGTCCCGGAGAAAAGTCCCATTAACGCTTTGGGCATGTTGGCAAATCCTTCAAAGATATCTTCCTGGTATTTCAACTGGCCCTGTGTAGTAATAATAGAAAATAAATACATATTAATATATCTTACCAACAAACACAAGGTGCTCTATATAATGTTTTTATGTTTGTATGTTTAACTTTGTATTTATTTTATCTATAACCACCAATAGTTTTCCCAACCCTGTATGCAGTGCCCGAAGGTGGAGCATTCACACATAAAACAAGGCCTACATAAATCCAGAAGCTTCAAGTGACTTTGGAACCACAGCAAATCTCTATAAATCTCAAAAAAAAATACTGGGGATTTATAGTCCAAGGGAATTTAAGCACACTCAACTTTTGGCACCAGCAGGGTTCGAACTCGGGACCTTCAGCACCGCAAGCGAGCACCTTACCGATTGAGTTAACTTGACTGCTAACAAAGTACCGTGCAAACCAAACAGCCGATTAATTTCTTTGGTTATACTTTTAAGGTATATAGAGTATAGAGTAAAATTTCTTGGCAAAGCCGATGTTGCCTGCCAGGGACTCGCACACAAGACCTCAGTACTGTAATATGAACCCTATAAGCACTCAATCATGGGGGACTTCTACTTCAATGAAAATCAAAAATAAAAAGGGGCTCTTTTTAGCAACTTCACTGTGGAACCTTTATTATTCAAATATACACTGATTGACTAGAAGATCTCTTGTGACAGGCCCTAATATTGTAAGATGAGATTATTAATAATAGTGGTGGGCTATACAGGGTGAAAAAAATGTCAATGTTTCAGATCACAGAGAGTACTAGCTCTATGAATGCAGCTTGAGCTCCTGAACAATTTGATACCTTTTTTAAAGAAATCTGTCGAAAATTGAGTTGGTGCCGGCCAAAAAACGATTTGGGGCAAAAAAGGTCGTTCACCCCGCCCATTTTCATCAAACTTGTATATCTCTGCTTCTACATAAGCTAGTTTAGTGATTTTGGTGTCTAAATATGTGTAAATGAGTTCAAGAAAGTCACTTCTGCAAGTTAGATGAAAATCTAACATTTCGTTTCTGTAAAAATGGCCGTTTGGGGTCAAAATTGAGCATGAGGGCGCTTTTCCAAAAATTGTGCAAATCTTACGCAATTTGATATTTTTTTACGTTTGTGGATTTAAGATATTCACAAGCTAGACGTCCTCAAGAAATTTGAGCACTTTATCACCATTAGTTTGGCCGTGGCATTCATTTGAATACTGTTGGAACGCTCCTATTCAAATGCATGGGGTCAACGAACTTTTTCCTTGTACAAGTCAATGGGGGCACATAAGTGAATATTCAAACGATCATTACACGCAAAATATCGCTCAAAATATGCTCAAATTTCTTAAGCAAGTCATGCTAATAAATATCTTGCATTTACAAACTTAAAAAATGAAAAATTGCATTAAGACATGCATAATATTTGGAAAAGCGCCCTCACCCCCAATTTTGACCAAAAAAGCAAATTTTTACAAAAATGCAATGTTCAATTTTCACCTAACTTGCAGAAAAGAATTCCTTTAGTTCATTTACACATATTTAGACACCAAAATCACTAAACTAGCTCATGCAGAAGCAGAGATATACAATTTTGATGAAAATGGGCGGGGTCAACGACCTTTTTGCCCCAAATCGTTTTTTGGCCGGCACCAACTCAATTTTTGACCGATTTTGTTGAAAAAGGTATCAGATTGCTCAGGAGCTCAAGCTGCATTCATAGAGCTAGTACTCTCTGTGATCTGAAACATCATCATTGTATAGCCCACCACTATTATTAATAAAACATTATTGATTTGACATTGATGTTGTAATACACTTTTGACAACTTCAATGTGGAGCCTTTATTATTCAAATATACACCGACAGACTAGAAGATCTCTTGTGGCAGGAACTGAGTAAAATTGCTATTTTATTTAATAAAGCTGCCATGATATGAATATAAAAGACAGAATTTTTTTTAACTGAAAAATTATCCCTGAATTCAATTCTTGCAAATCAATCAATTTTACTATACCTCATAAATATTCATTAACCTGATGTGCTTGACTGTATTTTGCCTACTTCCCCAAGTGCTCGTAATGCCCACGCAGGGAAAAAAACTGAAAAACTACCGCACTCCTACTACCCCACCCTTCCTACCCCTCCATAATCATATCACTATTCGTTGAAAATTCATAATAAGATGACACAAAACACTGGAAGTTTTTAGGTGATTTTAGTTGTGTTTACGTCACATTCAGTGGAATATTTATAAGGTATAGTAAAACAAATACAACATCATTGTGAACATGTTTTTTTTTTAGGTATTGAAAATTTCTGATCACTCGGTGTTGGATGCTGCATGTGACTATACTTTCCTCCACTTCACGTCGGGAGGGAGTAAGACGCATCCAACATATCGAGATCAGTAATTTTCACCACTTCCCTCTTTGTATTTGTATGATACTGGGCACAAACCATCATCAGTACAGAGTCTTTGTTCAATGTTATACCATATTCCAAGGAAAATGAATATGTCACCCATCATCTGTGGAAGGCGACTTGCATTGGTAATATTACAACGTTGTTCCCCATTATTTTCTTCCTCTTGTTTGTTTTACTCCTCTCTTTTGGTCTGTCACTGACCAAAGGACAAAAAGGCAACATCAAGTTAACATTCTGAATAACATCAGAAACTCTCTCCCGGTTGTAATATTACCAATCAATGCAAGTCACCTTCCTTCTTCCACTATTTTTGTTGCCATCCCCTTGAACATCAGTGAGCATCGGCTCCATTTTGGGCGAGGTTATTGACACGATCAATTCTTCTTATCTATAGCCACTTCCATTAAATCCTTGAAAAAAAAACTGGATCCAGCTTTGCTTACCTTGACAACCCAATCAGTCATCTCGGAATGAATTTTTGGGAAAAGTTGTGGACAAGAAAAGTTGACAAGGCCTTCAATTCGTAGCTCCTTACTAATGAGAGTCCACAGGAATGAAGGATCTGAGAAACCAAGAAATCAGATGGCAACAAGTAAGAAACTGTATTTAACCCTAACTCCCAAATGCTTAAAAACTATCTGATAAAGTCTGAATATATCATATCCAAAATGTTCAGTTTCCTCTGGGATTCAAACCCCCGACCATTTGCATCCTGATCCAATGTCCACCTACGGCAAGCCATCTATGGCAAGCCAATGAGTATGGCCTGCCATGGCAGCCATTTCGTGCCCATATATACCTCCCATCTATGACATATTTGGACTTAAGCAATTTTCTTGATTTTTGCTTGTTTGATTTTGTTGGACTGAGGCAGGATAGGGTTATGTTAGCAAGTGTACTATGCATGTATAGACCTTCATAACCCAAACTCCTAAACGCTTAAAAACTATTAAAAACCTGAAGTCCGAATACGTCATACAAATATTTCCTGTTTCCACTGGGATTTGAACCCCGATCTCTCGCATCCCAATCCAATGTCCACCTACAGCAAGCCATCAAGTATAGTAGTAGTAGTAGTAAAGTAATCTTTATTCAGGGTTTTAAACTCATATCAGTTACAAAAACTGGTCTCCCATGAGATCCTGACAAAAATAATATATCAATTTAAATATATTTACAAAATGATAATGATTTACATTCTAAGATATACAATATTTACATACAGTAGTGGTCATGTGACTTGAACATATTTAAGATAAAATACTTCCATACAAAAGAACCAAAATTCAGACAGAAGTTGTTTCATGACATAACATATGTTTTGAATGAACTGGAGGTCATTGACATGGCCTGATTTCTGACATGGCATGGGAGGTTATTCCAATTTGTACTAGAATGATATAAAAAGGTACGCTTGCCAGCATTTATATTGAAAGAGGGAATAACAAGACTATTCGAAGATTGACTTCGAGTGTTATGTGAATGAATACTAGATGTATACTTAAACTGGCAATAAAGATATGATGGGGCCTCATGAACAAGACATTTAAAAACCAAAAGAAGAAGCTGATTCTGCCATCTTTTATTCAGTTTATGCCAATTTAAAGGCAGCCATTTTGCCATGGCAGCCATGGTAGCCATTTTGTTCCAATATAGACCTCCCCGTCTATGATGTATAGGCGAATTTCTTAACTTTTGCTTGTAGGATTTTGTTAGACTGAGGTAGGATAGGGTTATGTTAGCTTGTCTATTATGCATGTATAGACCTTTATAACCTAACTCCTAAACGCTTAAAAACTATCTAAGTCCGAATACCTCATACAAATATTTCCTGTTTCCCCTGGGATTCGAACCCGACCTCTCGCATCCCAATCCAATGTCTACCTATAGCAAGCAACCAAGTATGGCCTGCCATGGCAGTCATTTTGTGCCCATATATGACCTTACATTTTGGTGTTTCTGTCAGGTTGTACTCTGATATACAGCCACATACAGCAATACGTCCCTTAGACTTCATGTTGTTGATCATCGTCATGGTAAGCTCACCGCCAACCTTCAAAAGTGTTGAAAAAAATACAATTTCTAATTTATTCTCATCAATAATTGTTTTGCTCAGGCATACATTATCTTGTGCACCCTATTCAAAACAGCATGACAATGACATGCATATGTCCCAAGAATGCAAGTGATTGAAGTCACAATTTACTGAAATGATTAAAATTTTGCATCTGTGATGTCCTTGTGTGCCCTGAGCAAAACAAAATGTCAATTCGTTTTTGCACCTTCATACATGTCCTTGTGCACCCTGTATTTATGAGTCTTGTGCAATTAAAATTGCATTTAAGTAAATGCAAAAAATGGTCAAAACATTTGCCGTATCAAATCTGCTAGCTTAATTGGCAAGTGCTCTAACTCTGAACCATTTGGCCTTCCTGATAAAACTGGGAATTTTATTAACTGTAGTTCCCATTGGCAGAGCAGTCAGGGTGCACAGGAAAAACATGGGACAATCTGGGACAAACCAGTGCAATGATCATTGCTGATTAGAGGTCCAGGGTTCAATATCTCACATTTTGAAATTTTGGCTTGAATGGACTGTTTGCAATTTATTATGTTCTAGTGAGTGATTAAGATTGTTTATACTCCTGAAATTTGACCTGTAAGAAACAGGTGTTAGAGTGCGATTCTGGGAATCGCCATGTGACAGAGAAGAATTAAGACACTGATTTTTTTTGTGTTCCTGCAGGAAACTTGTTATTTATTGCTGAATGCACTAAAAGCTACAAATTCCATGATATATTATCAAGTGTGTAGAAGAAGACACAAGTATATATGGTGCGATAATACATAGAAGCATTCAGGTTATTGCTCCTTCGACAATGGTGGCATGTGCTGGATTGTTGCACCATGTGGCCTAAGGAAGGTCAACCACTACCCAACTCACATCTCACCATGCCTACTGATTGGCTGGCTTAAGGTGTTTGGTCCACGCGCCGTCCACGCGTACCAGTACGCGCTTGTTTCAGAGTAGGTAAGTGCCGCAATACGCATGCGCATATACTCTGAGTAGTGTTTTGAAGCTAAAAATTGCCATATTTTTAACATTTTTCTTGAAAACAAAGTCGGCGACCCCCAATTTTTATTTTTTTTTATTTGAAAGAACATACTTATGCGCAACTTTTGTGAAAAAATTAACAAAAATGCTCGGGCAGATTTTTTGAATCAACACTAAATAATTTCACTTTTGCCACATTTCACATAGACCTCTGTACTATTTAATCCCCAAAAACCTCCAAAAATGCTGTTTTTAAACCGACTCTCATGCAAAAATGAGTCTGGTGACCCCCAAGTTTTATTTTAAAAATCGGTTCTACATCGATAAAATATCATTCATGCCGATTTTTACTAAAATTCTTCGGGCGGATCTCTCATGGACCAAACACCTTAACTGACACCATGCCCAAATATGGAACACCACTAAACATGTGGCAAGCATGTGCTTTTGTTGGAGTTGTGAAATGTGAAATTTTGTGATGTAAGCAAAAAGTGGACTTAGGGTGATATGGGATGTTGAGGATCTTTGGATATAAAATCAGGCAATACAATATCCCATATCATCACAGCAGGACATAGTAATGGTCAAGCATGATTACAGGTCTATCATTATGCCTGGCTCTATTTTCACATTCCAATATATTTGGTACTTACGTTATCAAAGTACACATCCACCCCATCCGGGGCACATTTTTTGATTGCGGCATCTAAGTCTGTCGCCGTCTTATAGTTGAAAGCATCATCATATCCAAGCTTTTTCACAAAGTCTACCTTTTCATCTGACCCAACAGATCCAACTACACGACAGCCCTGAAAATAGACACCCAAATAATTACTGTATAAGTGGTATTTTTCGAGCTACATTTATTTTTGCGCTTTTTGTGCAAAATTGGAAAAACACGAAAATAAATGCACCACAAAAAATAATGTGTATTTGTGGCAAAGGAAATTCCATAATTGCCCAAAGTTCATGTGCGCAAAATTAAAAACCGCGCAAAATGGTCTAAAATTGGTCGTGCCCGAAAATATTGGCGGTTACAGTATACCCATGTGAAGAAAATAAACCAAATGCACACATTACAAATTAAATCTAACTAATGGCCTTATCAGGAAATGTATGCATTTTTAGGCAAAACTGTTTGGAAGTTATCAAAAAATTAAATTCAAACACCAAAATCAAAATAAAAAGTAATGGGTGATACGGGGGCACCCTGTTGGTACGATCTTAAAGTACAGGTTTGACTTTATAAAAGTATACACTGCTGCCGGAAAGTATTTCTGTACAAAACTTTTCAACCATATAGAATGTTTTCAGGTTATAACCTGAAAACATTCTAAACGATTGCACGGGGATAATGAGATTATGAATAATTATTGATAAGTTACATTCTAATGAGATTTGTACTTGCGGTGTGAAATCAACTTAATAAAAGTTTTGTGCGGAAATACTTCCCGGCGGCAGTGTATACTTTTATAAAGTTAGACCAGTACTTTAAGATCGTACCAAGTTGAAATCTGAACTTTCTGAACTTTTTTTCTTCTTATAATGAGCATTTTTAGCACAACTAATCAAGCTAAACATCTGCCTTGCTTACAATAGTAAATTTTTCAAGGATAAAGGCATCTACAATCTTACCAATATCTTCGCCAGCTGTCCAACAACAGAGCCGACTGCTCCAGCTGCGCTGCTAACAAACACAGTTTCACCTTTCTTTGTTTTCACAATTTCTATCAACCCATAGTATGCAGTCCTCCTGTTAGGAAAATTTAAAAAATTGGAATTAAATCCTGGTACTTCCAATACATTTGCATACCTGTCAAGTCTCCCGATATAGGCGGGAGTCTCCCGATTTTAGGCAGCCCTCCCGATCTCCCGATCGGGTAGCCATATATCTTCCGCTTTTTAAAATAAATCTCCCGATATCTCTCGCATTGAAAAAAAATTCTTCCGCGATATTCCGCTAGCGTATAGTACAGACCGCGTACATTAGGCTGATTTTGAAAAAATCAAAGTTTTGATTTT
>JXSR01S031437.1:8360-42156 GCA_000969725.1 Ophiothrix spiculata
ATTTTGTCTTCTTTATATTTAATGTTAATTTATTACTTTTAAACCACCCTGCAACCATGTCAAGATTCCTATTAAGTTCAGTTTGTAAAGTTGAAAAATCAACTTGGACCAGCGATCAAAAGTGTCAATGGTGACCCCGTCGTCCGACCTTTCCGTTGGGGTCAAATTTCAACTTTGTCCGATTTCAACGATTAAGGTGTCAAATTGTGTGTCTTGGACCAGCGATCAAAAGTGCCAATGGTGACCCCGTTGTATGACCTTTCCCTTGGGATCCACCCCACAACTGATGATTAATTAGGCGGTCGATACGCAGGCGAGACTACTGGTTCGCGAACCATCTTGTTTAATAAAATACTACACAAAATGCTTGGGGTCGACCAAAATGAAAATTTTTTCCTCCAAAATGTCCACTTTTTGAAAATCCGCACCCCCCTTGAAAAAATACTGGCTTCGGGCCTGGTGATGCCCTTTTGGGATACAATTTGAAAGTAGGGTCTGTCATTTGGGATGTTATTTTTTTTGTTACTTCTGCTGAAGGAGATTTTGTCTTTTAAAATCTCTAAAATTAATACGCTGTCCTTGGTTAGAGGCATATGACAACTTAGGAAGATCATTTTCAGTTATTTCTAACTTGACACTGTTAGTCATTTAGTATTATTTAATATTCTCTTATGTAAATACTGTTATCATTGCAATTGTTGAAAAAATAAAATGTTTATTTGTTTGTTTGTTACTTGTTAATTAAACACATTTATTATGAGTTTCTGTGCTAGACACGGCAAGTTTAATAGAAAAATTTGTTTAAAACAAACAACCCGATTTTTGCAGGATTTAAGGTCGGTTGGAAAAGGGCAACACAACATTTGGGGGCCTAACTTTTGTTAGCTGTTACTTTTTAGTGTTTCACTATGACAGAATTGTTGTTTGCGTAATTACCGTAAGGAACTGTTTAATCCGTATGTTTGCATGTTATTATGACCAACATTTCGGTTATCAATTTATCGATAACCCGCTCATGCTTTTCGCAAAATTAGTCAAGGTTGCGTTCTAAGGTCATTGCTACATTGCTAACACATGAAACAGGACAAATAATGCAAAGTTCTGAATTGGGGTCAAATAAGCAGTTTTCTTTAAAACACTGCTCACAATTTAGAAATCTCTTAATTACTTAGGATGAATGAACTCAATGTTTCTTATTTCTGTGCAGGTTGACTTCAATAGAGATGGCTCACTAATCGTATCATGTAGTTATGATGGTCTTTGGTAAGTTGTTGGAAATGGGCTTCCTTCTTGCATGTAAAATTGGAAATGAATATAAATAGTGCACCACGTGCCGTAGTTGAGTTGTTTGTTACACTAAGAGCATGTTCCCACTGAAGTCTTTGATCCTACATCGAGTCCACGACCCTAGATCTGAATCCACATTAAACACAGTGGGAACATGTTATATGTGGTCTCGATCCTACATTAACAATGTAGACTCGATGTGGGGTCGAGAATACCAAAATTAGGTAGTCTTGATGTAGGGTCAAGCCTAGTGGGAACGCTACACACACATTTAATGTAGGGTTAAATAAATTATGTAAACAATGTGACGGTCGTATACAGTAAACATAAAGCATACATGTATGAAAGGTGTGTGATAGTCAAAACTGTTGTTCTTAGGGACGGAGAATTTGATCAAAATTGCATTTAGAATTATGATTCTCTTTACAAATGCAATGATAGTCCTTATAAAGGACTTTTGAGTTACAGTAAGCTATAGTAATATGAATCGTTTGTACTGCATTCTCCCGGGTCATTGTAGGCATACACGTGCCGGCCAGCCGGCACGGCTCACGTAGCAGAAGACATGCATGGTACGTGGCGGCGATTTCCTCATAACACAGCTGCCTGATTCTCCGTACACACGTAATACTAAAATACATTTTCAGATATTGAGTGAAAGTCCATATACGATGTATTTCAATGTGATTATTTATTATGTTCAACATTAAAAAGACTGCAGCTACAAAATATACCTTAAAATAGAAATAATACAACAAGAATATGTCCGATAAATCGTAATCTGATTCTGGTGCATGATTGATAGCTAGTGAGACAGCTAGATAGACCGCGTTTGTAAATTGCAACATCCGGGTATGTAGACTGGACCTAGCATTCAGTCAATAGCGAGTTTCCTGTTAAAGTTTCCTTTAACGAATATCCTGTAAAATAAAACATGTTATGAAGAATGTTATGTGTAGGGGTCAAGTCATCCTTGTGTGCATACACTTTCAATTGCATGAATACAAAAGTTCTGTTGGTTGATTTGCTTACCATTGTACTTTTGCATGCTGCTGTAGTTCATCAATAAAATGTGATTTTTTTGCACTAGTGTCGACAACCAAAGGCAACAGTATTGCATGCATCTTATAGTAAATTTGAATCTTTGCATGATACATGTTTAAAATAAGTAAAAATTGTTTTATTCATGGAATGCAAGAATTTTAAAATTTAGTACACCCATTTTCATTCATTACTTGTATGGCCCTTCCTATAACCACAAAACATAACTTCAGATATTTCTTAGTTCATAATATCTATGTGTGTTTATTTTGTGAATGTCTAATCTAACATCCAATTGTGTTGATTTCAGTCGAATCTGGGACACAGCATCAGGACAGTGCCTCAAAACACTAATAGGTAAGGTAGAAGATATACCTTCAAAAATGTACTTGCTTCAGCCATTGGGTGAGAACTTTATTCAATTTCATTCAGAATAGTTGCTTAAAAATTTGTGCATGTACTGTTTTGACATATGTGACCAATCATATCGAAAGGTACCTTAAGGGTCCCTAAATGAAAATAGATTTTTTTTTTGGTGTCATCTGAAAGATTATATTTTAAGCTTTAAAACAACATCTTGCTTTTGGTTATTGGATGTTTGATTGCTAAGTTACATCCAAATTGGTAAAAGGCATCAGGCTGACTCAGAAAACTATAGTTCTGAGAAAATCTGTACGGGTAAAACTTGAATGGTGATAGGGTTTTTACCTCTGTTTTTAAAACATTTGTCTTATGCAACGTTTTGGATGCTGGAACCTGATTAATATGATAGAATACACTTCAATTTCAAAGGTAACATTTCTGATGAATTTAAAAATTCGACCCTGGACATGATGTTTGACTATGCCCAGCTTCAATAGCCCTGATCTCGTAATTTACTATGCCGACCTTAAGGTACCTTTCGATATAATGCCATTAACGGGTCACATATAGGGATGTTATCAGAGATTTCCTGCATTAGGACATACTATTTTTTGATCTTGCAAGTTAGAGCTCTGTTGTGGGCATTTTGTGGTAAAATTGTAATTTTGATTGTTTGATCATCTCAAACAAAAGTAGAACATTTTAAAACAAGAACTCACCCAATGACATAAATTTGACAAATGTAGACTCCAATAACCAACATTACTGTTTATTCATACATACATTACATACAATACCGCGCCATTTTTATAAGATCTCTCCAAGAACATGATAATCACAGGTAAAGTAATTCTGGGTTAGTGATAGACCAGTTTTTGAGTAATATGAATGAAAATGACCAATTTTGATTCTCTATTTCTTGCAGATGATGATAATCCCCCTGTATCTTTTGTCAAGTTTTCACCCAACGGAAAGTACATCTTAGCAGGCACACTGGACAAGTAAGTTGGATTTTCTGCACCCAAAGTCACCGTCACACTTTTTCGGACGATGTAATTAAACATCCAGAGTGCAGGACCTTTTTGTTTAAGAAAACAATCCATTACTCTGCAATTCCTGGTCACATGATCGATTTTGTTTGAGGAATTTTGGCAGAGACTTTAGTCGTACGGCTTACATGCTTGGTTGTCTTTGTAAGAAAGTAGACCAGTTTAGTACAGATGAAGTAAAATATATGCACCTACCCAAAATGTGATGCTGATTTTAAAGAGGATTTAAATGATGTTGTTTTGATGACATGCAGAACATAATCTTCTATTTTCACCTTGCATCAATCATAACTTTTAATATTCCACAATGATTATCAGTCATAGACCCCATTCACACTAGTTTTACTTCACGAAGGTTTGACAATCACTTAAAATGCGTAAACAGCACATTCATTTGTTCAAAAAATCTTCAGAAGTTGAAAGCAATACTATAGTGTTAAAATGAAGGCCTCACCCCTGACTTTTTATTTTGATATTTTTTTTGTGCTTTGTTTTTGGTAGATATTAATACCCTCCAAACGATTTGGTTTAAATATGCTTACTTCTTCCATTATGGCAATTTGTTGAATTAATCCAAATTTAATTCCATGTGTATTAGTATAGAAAAGCATGCATATGCTTTTTATTCATTTTTTCTGTGGCGAAACACATTTTTGACAAAATACATGTGAAAAGGCTGTTAGATAGTCACATTCCTTCATTTTAGGCTGTTTTTTCTCAAAACCATTTCTAATCAAAATCTGATAGTATTACTTTAATTCAACAGAAAAAATCGGTGTGACCTTTGTTGAATTTAATGTGAACACATGATTCTTGAACTAATGATGATTAGTCAATCTATGTTTAACAAAGCAATAATTTTCTAATGTGAACAGGGTCTTGGTTACGAAGGTATAATGCACAGATCAACTTTAGTGCTTAAAATCATGTTAGTAAGCCCAACTGTGCCAAAGTTGAGCATGCTTTAAAAATTCCCTTGGACAAGGAACTATCTGGAAACTGTACAAAACTCAGGGAGCTGATCTGCACTGCAGTGGTTTAAATGTGGGCAAATCATGGTTCAGCGCCACTAGGAGTTGCTGCAGAACCTGAAGTGATTTTTGGTGTGGAATGGAGCTTGAGCCACAGTAATCAATGCACACCTGTACAGTGAACTGAGACTGTGTGGAATTACAGTAGCAAGGCATATTGTACTACATGTATTTATAATTCTTGATCATAATGCTCCTCCAGACTAGGGTAATAGGCACTCCATCTACAGCTTACAGGCTGTTCATTCAATGAGTACCGTATGAAATAAGAATGTATATAAAGTGTCATGTTGTGCTTTAAATTAGCACTTGGACCACATATGTGAAATTTGTAACCTCTCCCAGTATCTTCTTGATCAAATTCATTTCACTATTTTCTAAATTTCTTTCCAGCACACTCAAGTTATGGGATTACAGTAAAGGCAAATGTTTGAAGACGTATACAGGACACAAGAATGAAAAATACTGTATTTTTGCCAATTTCTCAGTAACAGGAGGAAAGGTGAGTAGCAACATGCACAACTTTCAATATTTGAGGGTCTTTGATTTAGAAATCATCATCATCATCCTTCGACTTCCGTCGAGATCCATGACACACATCTTTGCCAACTATCTTTATCACACTTCCAAGCTCATTGAAGTTCAAGCCAGTATCTCTACATATGGCATCAGGGTACGTTAATTAGAACTACATACATCAGATTGTCTGAATTTCATGCACACTGATCATTTATACAGTCAACAACATATCCTCTGCTCAATGGTTCATGGGTACAACACACCAATCCTGATTTTGGACTGTTCTGTTGCTGCTGGATGTGACAGCAGGATCTGACAGATGGGTCTGATAGTGTCAATCTTCAGTATGCTGCATAGTGTTGAGATGGCTTAAGTTGAACAGCATGGGGACATTGGGTGTGTTAAGTTTGCCAAGAAATCACTCTAAATATGCAACACCATTTGCATCAACATGATTTTTTCTTTACGGTTACATTGTCCTCTGCTTCAGTTAATCTGTTTGTTTGTTTTTCTGTTTCAGTGGATAGTAACAGGGTCGGAAGACAATTTAGTGTATATCTATAATTTACAGACCAAAGAGATTGTACAGAAGCTTCAAGGACACACAGGTTAGTAATGATACTCACTTTTGTGTGTAAAAAAAAAATATTGTTTTATATGTCACCTTAAGTAGACACCTACCAACAGAATGTTACTTTACAGGGTGACGTTTGCCTTAAACTTCTTCTGACTTTATGAAATTCATCAAAACTTGGGATGTAGGTGCATCATGGCAACTCTCATTTGTTGTTGATTATATCTAGATCAATGGTCACATACCAAAGTCAAAGGTTAAATTTCAAGATGTAAGATATCGTGATCGTGTGGTTCAAAGAACTGCCACACAAGGCAACATAGGATATCCAAGGATCTACTTGTTAAACCAGGGAGTATAAGATGGATTATCAACTCAAAATTCTCTAAAAAAAAATTTACAGACAAATGTTCAATTGAGCACAGTTTTGCATCTAGGCTCATGAGGTTAGCATTTGATAACCATAAATGGTGCATATCATGGAGGAAGATAATTTGATGATTTTGTTACATACTTTGAATCAAGACTTTGTTTTGATAAGAGGTTGACTGTTTTCATTCCCTTGTTCAATTTCAGATGTAGTGTTGTGTACAGCGTGCCATCCAACAGAAAACCTGATTGCCTCCGCCGCGTTAGAAAACGACAAAACCATCAAAATCTGGAGATCAGATTGCTGATGAACACTGACTAAGACGCAGGGTGGGAGGGCGCCACAGATGCGGGAAAAGGGAACACGAACCTTTGGCTCAGTTAGCAATGAGGTTTATCATGAAGAAGTATTAAGATCTGTAAGAAACTTGCTGCTATTTGCATAATTCCTTTTGCAAGTTTTGATTTCTTACCATGCCATCTAAAATGGTCTTGAAGATCAAATCCGAATCATGTTGGTCTGAAAAAAAAGGAGCCATTTCCTGAAAATCTGTGGACAAACTGTTTTGTATAATATGTTACAACAAGGATGTAGTTGAATCTTGATGAGCTCTGCTTTTTGCAGGATATTTTGGAAAGGCAAGATGTTGATGCTATGGTAACCTGGTCCAGATATCGCCAAGGAGGATATTAGTATGGAGATTAAAGTTTGCTTTGGTTTTTGGTCCAAAGCAGTTTTGCAAATTTTGTTTTGACAAAGTGATTTTCTTACCGTTTCTATTCAAATATTGGGGAACTATTATTCAGAGGGTTGTAGTTTTGACCAGGAGTATTTAAACACTTGCATTCATCCAGATTGGTTGTGTTATGCAAGTGTAAATACAATGTGACATCCCCGCTACAGATTTATCCAAAGATTATTTTGCATTTTATTGCAGCTGTAGATGTCCACATATCCAGATCTTTCACAACTCACAGCGTTGCTATGGTTACTAACTGGGTCACTCAATTTCACTAACAATTTTATGTCAACATAGTAACAGACTCGATGCATTAGAATGTTGTCAGTCATTTTTCATTTTCTTACGATACATTAGAACAGGAGTTCTCAACTAGTTTGTGCAATGCGCCACATAAATGAGAAAATTGTATGCTAAAGCGCCATATTCACCCCTTTTCAGTGTATTTCTATGTATTTTTGAGACAGAAAAGGCGTCAATCTGTAACAGTCAAAGAGCAAAAATTTGGCATGTGCGCCACTAGTTGAGAATCCCTGCATTAGAGCTATGATGGGTTAACAATGTGTTGTAAAATTTTACAAAAATCAATCCCATCGTTGTTTGTCATGGCAATAGAATACAACATTCTATGAAAGCATGAACTCAGGGGCGTAACCAGGGGGGTGTCCGGGGGGGCAGCTTGCCCCCCCCCCCCCCGGACCCCAAAAAATCGGGAAGGAGAGCAAAAAAATGGGAAGGGGAGGAAGAAGAGAATAAGGGGAAGAGAGAAGAAGAACAGGGGGAAAGAAGAGGGAAAAGGGGAAGGACAAGAGAAAAGGAAGGAAAAGAAAAGGGAAAGGAGAAAAGAAAAATGAAAGAAACCATTATTTCATCCTAAAATAGGCAGTTGTTTAGCTAAAATAAACTAATCTATCCAAATATTTTTGCGCGTGCGTTAATTTTTTTTCAAGCAAGTACAAAAATCGGGAAGCCTCTTGAGTCTTGCCCCCCCCCGGACGGTCAAAGCTGGTTACGCCCCTGCATGAACTCCTGTATGCAACATATACTATGACTATATTGTATCTTAACAATATCAACTGCAAAGTCAAGTGAGACACTATGAATGGAGTACGGTACAAACAGAAATGGCTAATGACGTGGAAAACATTTTTAGGAATAAGCACGCGTATGATAAAAATACAGTATTACAGGGATGCAACTTTTCAGGGAATTTCCTGAATTCAGAAAATTGACAATAAAAAGTTGTGTTTTCAGGAAATTCAATCATGTTCAAAAGAATAGGGGGGTTCTTTTTATATGCTATTTCCAGGGTTTTTATGAAATTTTCAACTGAATGTGTTACATCCCTAACTTATATTTTTGTTTTGTAAGTATAAGCTACAGAACTTTTGAAGTTTGGGCTCTCTTGGACTGGTGTATTCAATTCATAACCATGGCTCTATTTCATAAAGATTGAAGAATATTCCTAAGTTGATCTGCAGAACAATAATCATTCCTAAATCCACAGATATTTTAGACTTTGAGAACATAAGTTCCATTCAGTAAAGTAACTTTGGATGATAAATGTTAAATTATTATCAGTTGATGTAATTCCCATTCCAAACTTGTTAAGGAAATTTAAAACAAAACAGAAAAGTTCTTATCTTTATTAAAAATGTTCTTAACTACAGATCTGATCTTAATTTGACTATAACATTCAAAGTTCAATTACCCACAACTTTATTTTCATAGGACAAAAGGCAGAAATGTTTAAATCATTCAAACAAATTAGTCTTGAAAATATTGTGTTAAAAATCTCACTTAATGATAAATGTTAAGGTTAGATTTCAGTGGTCAATCAGTGCCTATTCATTTTAGTGCATCTTGTTAACTGAGGTTAAATGTTACAAAAGTGCACACAAGGCATTATTGGACTGGTTGCTCTGGTATGACATATCTGCAATGAAGGAAACATTTCTCTGTAACACTTAATACCAACACTCTGTGGTATAGCACAGCGCAATTCATATGTGAAATAGACCATCTTTACTATGTTAGAGATAATGGATCTGATGTTCGCATCGCTTTTGACTATCTACATTCCAATTAACCATATTTTCAAATCTTATCTCCAAATGAGAGAATAATGGAACAAATATGAGAGAATCGATCATGTCCGTCTCAATGGTTGAGAGCCACAAGGCCGTATTTGCACAGGCAACAATTCCTAGAACAAAAGATTTAAGACCTAATGGGTCTTTTAAGATAAATGATCCTATACACATGTGTAATAGGATCATTCACATTGAGCACCATCGGGTCTGAAACTTTTTGTTTTGGGATTGTTGCCCGTGCAAATACGGCCTTGTGGCTCTCAACCCTCGATCTGATTGGAACCTTCTCTTATAGTGCCTTGGTTAAGTATGTATCAAATGCATTGCCCTTAGTCAACTCAATAAGATAAAAATTTAAAGTGTGCCAAATATGTGTTTAAAGTTTGTAACAATTTTTTTGGGTATTCACATTGTACAAACATTGAAAAAACATTGAGAATTTTCTGTTAACAGATGATCTGAACAATAATGATAATATCCAGTATTTATATTGTGTTATTCACCGTAGTATCATAGCGCTTGACATTATTACACTGTTATTTGGAAATCGTCACAACCATCTCACCTCATCTTGATTGCAATCTTATGACGCCGACGTATCGGAACTTAGATTGTAATATTCCCTTAACAGCTTCTCAATGCGCTTGGGTCGACGAAGCAATCAATCTAGAGTCATTGTACAGATATGTTGTAAACAGTCTCATTCTATTCTTGAGTTGGAATATTGGTGATCTTCTACCCTTAACCCTAACCTCCTACCTACCCCTTTTCGTTCTCAGCCTATCTCCTCGGAAATAAAAATTGGTGGTTTCCACCGGGGCTCGAACCAGGGACCTCTCGCATCCCAATCCCATGTACACCTATAATACCAAGGCACCGGGGGGGGGGGGGCTCTGCCTAGGCAGCGATTTCGTTTCCATATAGGACCCCCGTATATGACGTATCGGATTTTGGTGATTTTCTCTTGTAGCCTTTGGGAGCTTTAGGGTTATATCTTAAAATTAACATGTTGAGTGCTAAGAAGCAAAACCCTCTGAAAAATGGTCTTTTCTATTTACAGTCAGTAAGGAGCCAGTTATTGCTTGATTGATTCACTATCATCAGTTGGTGTCATATTTATGTGCAATTTTTGAGTAAATGTCTTCATTTTAAAATGGCATTCCAAATATTTAGGTTTTGTTTGATATGTTACCACATCATACATACACTTTATGTTTGGGGCAGAAAATGTTGGCAAGGGAACCCTGTTCCCTGTTGACTGTTGCTTTCCAAGATATTAGCCAGAGATGATTAACTATTAATGAAATTACTAGTAAATTGCCTACAAAACTGATATGTAATACAGTGGAACCTCGTTTACACAAATTACTGAGGCCAAAGAGTTTAGTTTTGGTTATCAGGATTTGTGTTATCCAACTGATTTTACATAGGAAATCAATACCTGGGACCCAACAAACATTTTGTGTTATCAGGGTTTTTGTGTTAACGAGGTTCCACTGTACATGTTTGTCAAACAATTGTGCAACTTCACAACTTGGCGTCAATGAAAAAGTTATGTGGCAGTTGATCTGCCTGATGATTGTCGGGTGTTTTCTTAGTTGACGAGTATGAAACTCAGAGAAGCAGCTTCTGCTTTGAAGGTATATACTTTTGAGTTATAACCATTTTGGGATTTACTTTTTTAAAGGTAGTCCAACTTGTTTACATCAAATTTCTATATTTAATGTCTGGAAATAGCAAGCATCAGCATAGCGTGTTAATCAAGCAGTATCTACGGATTCGTTGAAGAACTTCTATCAAGTATTATGCCTGGTAGTAGAGCACATCTTGATATCAGCATTGTATATAGTTAGTTAACTACTTTTTTATGACTTATTAATTATGAGCGAGTTGTAAGCCTGAATGTATAGTAGGACGTTTATTCAGAGATATGAGTGAGAATAAAAGCAGAAAGTGTACAATTCATGTCATTTGTGTGTGGACACTTTCATTTAAAGACTTAACCGTACTTTTTATGGTCTCTCAAATAAATACATTGGGCGATAAAAGTATTTGTTATATAAACTTTACTGTAATTGGTTCGGATAGTCACGGCCGTTGGTCCCCTGTGCGAATGCTCATACCTGGTGAGTCTAAGAATGACAGTCTAAAGGGAGAGCTTACCTTTTGAAAAAATACAGGTGCGGGACCAAGTGTACTTTAGGTCCCATCCAGAATTTTAGGGTTATGTTTAATTTAGAGTAGGGGGGGTTAGGGTTAGGGTATAGTTTTTGATGGGACCTAAAGTATAGTTTTTACAGGTGAGCTTTAAATCACTCACCTGAGAATGTTATGGTGAGCAGTTAGGCAAGTAATTATCCTGTTATACATTAGAATGCAAAACACCTTCAAAATTTCCAGGTGATTAAAAATCACACTTCAAATGTTTCCACTCTCGCTCACCTGAAATGTTAAGACCTGTAAATGGGCTGGCCTGGATTCTTCCCGCCACTTGTTTGCCTACTTGTTTACATGAATGGATAGAATATGTTTATATTAATATAACCTACCAGTAGTTTTCCCTAAATTTGTTATGTGGAATATTGGAGAAAATTACAATTCTTTATAAATGGTGTGAAAACAAGTGTTTCTAGTTTAATATCTTGTTTCCACGCCTGTGATGGTCAAACAAATTCTTTTCAAGTAATTTGTATATATATCTTTTGTTATAAATTAACCTTTTGAGCTATTTTTTGTTACAGGAACTCTGAAGGGGGGGGGGGGTTGTTGTTGTTGAGACCCCCCCCCTAATATTTTGAAACAGAACCCCCTATGAACTTAGTTTTGCTATGTAGATAGGTATGATCCTCCCGTATCCAACGATACCAAGATTTTCAAAATCGGCTAAGACGTTACGTAATTATGACGTCATAACGTACTTTCGGCAAAAATGACCACCAAATCTAATATGTCTTGATAAGTTTGAGTCATAGCATGCATATATTTGTCAATAATTCAATGCAATCAACATGAGTCAAATGATTATGATTTTGAGGTGTGAACTTACCATGAAACTTGTGAAACATGTCCGTGATGACAATGTCACATTTGTAAACCTGGACATGTGATAATTAAAATCACGATCAAAGCATAACAAAATGATCTTACAGGAAATGAGGATAGGAGATTTGCCCTCAGATTTTCTGCCGTGTTTCCTGACTTGAAGACATTCCAGGAGACATTTTGCCTTGGTACCAAGCCTGGGTTGTCACACCCTTGTTTAATTAAATGTTTCCTCGTAGCAACAGACATGTCTGAATTAAACTGGTCAAACACACAAATAAACAGCAGTCATTAAGAAAATCACTATCCATCCAGGATTTGAACCTGGGACCTTGGCATTATTAGTGTCACTCTCCTCCAATTGAGCTGATATATCCCCAGGGGTATCCAATTTTGGTTTTGGTACACTCTTAAAAATGCCTAGTCAAATTTGACTAGATGCCGGGTGCAATAAGAGCTCACCAGATATCTAGTCATTTTTGACTAGAATATCTAGTCATAATGACCAGATTGTATAGTCATAATGACCAGATATCTGGTCAAAAATGACTAGAATCTAGTGAGCTCTTATTGCACCCGGCATCTAGTCAAATTTGACTAGGCATTTTTAAGAGTGTAGGGGTGTACGGCCCCTGAACCACAAATTTTCCAGATTTTGCTTGAAATGGAGGTCTCAAGTTTAAGTTGAGAACTAAACCAAGGGGGTCGAACTTCCCCGATTAAGGCTTGTGAACTGAAAAATTGTGTTTGAAATTGAGGATCTATAGGGACCGGCAGACAGGGTGTGAACTTGAAGGAGATCTTGAGGGCCGTACATACCCTACCACATTTCTATGGTAGTGCCCTCCCCCCCCCCCCCCCCCGTAAAATATCAGATGAGGAAGAGCAGTGGATTTAAAACGTAATGGATTTTTTTTATTCCTTATTTCGTTCTACTTGTGATTGCGAATATGTTGTTGTTTGTTTTGTTTTAATATATACAAAAAACATTGTATATTTTATGTTACCTTAATATTTTCAATTTATTAAACTTCAAGAACAGGAACTGTAAATTTTTAGAAGCTTATTGATTGATCTTTTAAATACGTTAAGCCTATGGACAGAAATAAAAATGAGCTAAAACAAGATATCATGAGCTATAAGATCTCATCGATATCACAAAGTCTGGCATCTTTCTGATTGCCTTATCAAGACATCCGAGTCCTGTCACCATCTGATATCGATGTAATCAATCTTGGTTTTCAATTAACTCCCCGCTTTCATGCCATCTATCTCTCTGTCTCCTTAGCCACCTGCAGGATATCCATGGCTAACATGGACGGACCTTCAGGTGTAACCTGCAATACGAAGGATTTATTTGTCGGTAGAAGATTTTCTTATTTAAAAGTTGTCTTACTTTTTGCACTAAATTCATTAACATTAACCCTAAATATTTATCGGGTTTTTTTAAATTTATATTCATTACAACACAAGACACATTATTTTTATCTATTTTAGTTAATTAGTTAGTTAGTTAGTTTATTATTTATTTATTCATTTATATTTTTCATTTATTTATTTATTTATACGTTTTTATTCATCCATATATTTATTAAGGCTACAGTCCCTAAAAACGTCTCGCTCGGCTGAATGTCATGTTTACTGCAAGTTTTTACCTATACTTACACCTATCAGAATATCACAATTTTTAGCGTACATATTGAATAGAGTCTCTAGTTTATACATGGAACTTTACAAGTGATTTCACATCCATTATCAAGGTCAAAATGACGCCTAAAGAATACTTCGAAAAAGTTGACCCTTTTTCGCCGAAACCTCATAATTTCATGATGTTCGAACAATTCGACTGGTTTCAAATTTTGACAGATTGTAGGCTTAATACTTCTTATTGAATTACAAAACAATAATTTTTAAATATGCTGAGTTGATTTTGAATGATAATGTAACAAACCCGGGTTGTTTTGCCCGAAAATCCGGACGTAAATTACGACTCTGAGTTTGCCCTGTTTTAAGTATCTACATTATCTACACTTTGTCTGATATACGCATTCGCATAATTTGCTTACAAATTGAGCATTCCAATGAGGCAAAAATTGCAATTTTTATGTAAACAAAAGAAAAATACGGCATTCTAATGTTTATGTTTTAGATTTTAGTTCACGATCTCAACGCTGCCTTGATAGCTCAGCGGTAGATCTCTCACTTCGTAATGCATGACTAACCCCCGCCATAATCCATGGTTCGAGTCCCCGCAAAGGCAGTGGAAACTATTTATCTTTTCATGATTGAAAAATAGTTAGGATTCACATTTTTCTGAGCATATGGATTCCTCGTACCCTTAATACGGGTTTTTTCATTCATTCAATTATTTACGTTTTTATTTATTTATTTGTTTATTTATACGTTATTATTTATTTATGTTATTTATTTTTATTTATTTATTTACTTGTTTATTTATTTATTTATACGTTTTTATTCATTCATTTATTTATTGATACTTTTTTCATTTATTTATTTATTTATACGTTTTTATTCATTCATTCATTCATTCATTTATACGTTTATATTCATTCATTTATTTATTTATACGTTTTTATTTATTTATTTATTTATTGTTTTAATCAATTTACACATTTTATTCCATTATTCATAATTAGTAATTTTATTCCTAAATGTATGCTGATTGCGATCATCCCATTTTTCAGACCTGTAAGGATTCCGACTTGTGACATATTTCTACTTATATGTCACATACACCTTAGCCTTATATTAAGTTGTATGTTTAGTTTTGGCTTAATGAGGCTACATCGTTGTACGAAATGATAGGAAAAATTATCGTATTAGATAATAATGTTTAAGTCACGATATCGTTTAATTGTAACCGATTTAGTTTCACAATCACATGGGAACAGAACAAAATCATTACCATGTCAATTAATTCTGCCAATTAAATGACATTGTTTTTGTTTCATTTTGTTCCAAATTATTGAAGTGAATAAATTATGTGAGCAGTAACTATTTTGAATTATTTTCTTCGATGTAACTAATTTACTGTAGAAAATCTACGTGATCCGTCTCTGATAGATTTTTCCAGTGAGGTTTTCTTAAGCATGATTTATTCTATAATTTCTTCTCAGGATCATTTTTGTTTTCATTTTTTTTCTGTAACCAAACAGTCTAAGCAGCGACTATACAAAGAATAGAGTATTACAATGACAGTCTGACCACAAGTCTGACTATTTCAAACAAAAGTTTGATAAGTTCATGGACTTCTTTTATATCATCAATTATTGATATCAAATATTTAATTTAAATTACCTTAGGATGACCCACACAGCACTATTCATTTATTGGAAATCTTCATTTTGTAAAAATTGTAGCCTCTGTATTTATAAAAGAAATATTGATAGTAAAAATGGTTTGATTTTTCTTATCTCGCCGGAAATGTAACCCAAACTGTCAATCTAAGTCTAATCCAACAGTGTTAATTAGTTCATTATTGCAACCTGCACTTGGCTTAGATTCAGAAAAAATATCTATCAAAAATCACGCATATTGACAAGTTTTACCTCTCACTCATCAATATCGCTTATTGATTTAAAATTTGGTCCCCATCCAACTATCAGCTCCGATACTCGGGTTGTATTGTAATTGAACAACAAACTTGTCAAACGCTGGGAATCAATATCCGTTGATGCTTCTACATGCACGCTACACTATGCAGGCGTGAGCAATATTTACAACACTCGCTTTAAGTAGAGCTGTCCGTTCAGAAGCACGACAGATACAACATTTGATTAAGCCACGAATGTTTGTTTTTGAGGTGAAGCATTGCCCACGAAGTTGACATGTTGGGTTTGTTTTGCAAATATGATGGAAAAGTAGGTGAAAAATAACATGGCAAGCTGGTTTTGCTCCCGGGGGGGGTACTCAAGTTTGGTTTGGGTAGGGACGTGCCGCAGGGAAATTTGAAAAGCCACCCATCCAAATACCAATTTTCAAGAAAAAGGGACCCATCCATATACCAAATCTTCCAAATTTGGAGTTAAGTTTGATTAAAAATTGCATTTTTTTCGCCCAAATTTGCCCTATTTTGGCTAAAGTTTTGTGAAGAAATGTCCAAATTTGCGCCATTTGGCGCAAATTTTGGAAAATTTTGAAAAGTGACCCATCAAAATACCACATTTTGGGAAGAAAAAGGACCGATTGAAATACCAGAGAGCCTGATTTTGCTACCCGAATTTGCGGCACGTCCCCATAACCACTTTTGTACTAAGTACCCCCCCCCCCGGGGTTTTGCTCGATAAATGAGTATCAGTGATTTTAGTACTCACCATGAGTGACATCTATTATTGGCAACTAAGTACCACACCAGTTTGCATCTGCGTTATTCGATTACTATCGCGTGAAGAATAACACTGGCAATTGCAAATAAGAATAACATGCAATCATGGAGTAATATTGGAAAACAGGAATTGCTTCAGCCACTGTTTGTAAAATTATCGTGAATGAAAGGAAATATTTTAGACCATGACAGGAATTACCGAATGGCAGTATATTGAACTATGAGATTGATTAATGGATATTTTTTTATCTCAGTACTGACGTCATAAGGACTTGGTCTCTGTGTTCCTGTATCGAAACCGGAATTACCAATCTTTTTAATATCACATTATACAGCTCACAAGGTAAATTCCAAAACCAATGTTTCATGATAAATTCGACCAGACTGTGTAAGACAAGTCATTTCGTCCAACTGCAATATGTCAGAAGAAACCTGTACCTAGAAGTTGAATTGAACGCATCATGCCTCATATTCCACGGCTTGTCCTTCCAACTGGTGGGAAGGCCAACCATCAAGCAGACATCAAAGGATCAATGGACTCTCTTTCTCCAGCTACATCAGAAGACTGGGACCTGGATCTTGCATATGATCCTAGCCCAGAACATTCCCCTGTATCCACGGGTAGTCCTAGACCAGGGAGCTCCTGTTATGCGCTTAGAGCGGCTGTGGACAACCTGGCATTTTGGGATGATTTTGAGGCAGAAAAAATCGGCAGTGGATTTTATGCTGATGTTTACAAGGTGGGTACTTTTTTCAATTATTATCATATTGAAGTGAATGAAACCGTAATCCTAAACTATGGTTTTGCACTCCTTGAATTTTAAGTTTTTCAAACTAAGCAGAGGGCAATGTCCAGCATTTACAATAACAGACTCATTCCAAAACATTTTTATCTCTTTGATAACATGACTCTCAAGGGTTTCAACCTTCAGTTAAACAAATTGTTAAGATATTTATTGTTGTCATCATCATAAAAACTAATGATTACCCTGTGATTATCATACCAATCGACAGTTCTTTGATATGTTGGAGAGGGTCTGTCTGTTTCCAGTACTTTGAGTTGGTTATTTGCATGGAATTCTTGCCAAATATTTCTTTTAATGTTCTTAAAATTTGATTCAGATTTGATATTTTTGTAAAAATTCTAATGATTACCTTAGCATTCTCATAGCTAAAGAGGCTTTTAATAAAATTGAATGGCCAACTTTATTTCATCGTCATTAAAGATGTATCCTACTGTATGGTAACAGGGGACAGAACACGTTTATTTTAACATGGACCCAGTATAAAGAAGAAATAAACAAACAAACAAACAAAATTTAGCCAACAATAATCAATTATGATAACTTTAAAAGAAATCTAAAAAGAAATGAAAGTTTCACCTGTTTGGTCATGTGTTAATTTTAATCTATTTTATTGTATTGTTACTATTGTATATGTTTTAATGGAACAATTTTATGATGCTTTAAATGAAGTTAATCTGAATCGTTAATTTTTGTTTCAAAGTTAATCTATAAAGATATTATTCGACACGTTTCTAGTATTAACTGACACACAAGTAGTTATTTCCGGAGATCAACGTTTTTTGTTTTTCAGTTTCTTATTTTTGAATTCTGTCATTTACCAATTGTGATTAAAGAATAATATTTACACATTTTAGGAAGCATTTTGAATTTGGCTTTTGATATTTGTGCTTTCCATTGATGATGATTATTTCCGGAGATTAAATTGATGAATTTTAATGAGTTTTGATGGACATCGTATCAAATTATTTCAGATCTATACGCATTGAACAATTGAAATTGATTGTATTAAGTTTGAAATCAATATCATATCTACTTCTGATATTGATGGACAATATCAATCAATGATGAAGAATGGCTTGGAATAACTTAGGAAGAAATGGTTTCTTTTTTATTTCATATTTTTGACCAACCAAGGGTGTAATTTAATAGGTATGACAACGAAACTGTATGGAAGAACTTTTGTAAAATATAATGGATATATGACAGTAAAGGGGATTTTACATGAGGAACAATTGATTTCACCATTTCCTCATACTAGTATTTGTTTTTCATTTTATATCCAATGTGTACAATCTGTACATTATTATACTGTTCCAACATCATGTTTATAAAAAACACCATCTGATATTAAATTGCAAGTCCTGTTTCGATAGATTTTCATTACATCAACAAAAATGTAATTGCAATTGAGCTGAAAACACTGTATCGTGTTTTATTTTCTGTCGAAATTGATTTAGAAGAAGTTTTAAGTAATAATAAATGTCAGGAAGTGTGAAAAATATATCTGGAATCATAAATAGATCTATGTCAGTTCTTAATTGGATCTCTTGTGGCCTTGCTTTAGTGTATGCAAGAAGTTAGTTTCATATTTTGTGGCATTAAATAAAATAAAACGGTTTTTTTGTTAAGTATGTAAACTGTTAATGTGCTCATTCATTATCACGAGGGATTTTTTGCCTTAAATTGAAATCTGTCAATTTAGATTATAGGTACAATGTTCACCTCTAAATTAAATGCTACTAACATGACAGACAGGTAATCCGCTATCTTATTCTGACGTGGCATTTCAATGTTACAAATCTGAGTAATCTTTCATGGACACGGCGAACGTGTTTCAAAAGGTATTTTAAAAACAAATCATGGACAGCACAACCATCGTTTTTTAGGTATTCGATTGTATTTGTAACGGCAATTGGTTCTATTAAAGCAGTATTTTTTTCTTTGGTTACATTATGACTTTTTAACAAGTTAAACATAATGTTATGTTTTGGTCTCTACTCCTAATAATCAGCGCAATATCTCCAGACCTGGTAATTTTTCTATAAAATTAAGGGAGATCTTATCTAAAGATGCTTCAATATATAAAAGGCTATCACATGTTCATGTATCATTTTTTTAGAAATAAAACCAGTGAAACCAAATCTTTAGCATGATAACGATTTCCTGGTATGCACAATCAAATAAAGACAATTCTATTTTTACCTGCAAGAAAGCTTCGCTACAATTATCACTATGTAATTTCGATTGCACTTCATTATGTTGACAATAAGATACAATAGACTCTTTTATGCAAAGGTACATAAATGCATTTCACCTTGAATTTGTCGCGGTTTATTACAGCGTCAATATTTACATTCTTGATGAGCAGTTTTGTTGACGAAACCCGTACTATATTAAAAGATTATTCGATTGTCAAAAATCTGTGTAATTTTGTTGTTTTAGGATTTTTGTACCCTTTTCTGTATATATTCTGTTCTATCATATTCTGATTTTAATTTTCATTTTGATGTTGCTGTACTTCTAATTGCAAACTTATGTAAATAATGCGTCTGTTCTCTCAGTATAATTCATATAACTTGATATGCGAGCGAAACTGAACTTGGCTTATGATGGATAGAATAACAATGAATGACAATAAAGGTAATTCTAAATAAACAACTCATTTATTTAAGTCAATACAACTCTTTGAAAATAAACAAAAAGCATTTGAAATAAAAAGTTACAGAAGGACCAACGCAGATCATTTGACGATACATGATATCGTCGAATGACACTGATTGTATGCATTGACCACTGATTGTGTACATTAGCCACTGGCCTCTGAGAAAAGGTACAGTAGCATTAACACGGTTAACAGTTCTCCTATTTCATACGGGATTCTCTATCGGGGCCAGAGAAAAACGTTTGCGATTAAATACGATCGAGAGTAAATCCTGAATCATATAAATTGAGATTTGCATTGGTGATCGGGAGTCTATGAAAAGCCAATGGTTTACATTAATAAATGAATAAATAAACAAATACAAAAAGCTTTGTTAACATCAAGATTGGAAGACGCAGTGTCGACCTTTATGCATTCACACTATATCATGGTAGACACTTTAGCAAAGTGCAAAAACATTAATTAGAAACCGTAATATACCACTAATTATGAAGAAATAAACAAACTAAAGGACAAATTAAGACACCATTATAACAAAAATCGAAGACTTCAATCGTCATTCAGGATATTTGGAATTGGAAAGGAACAATAAAGGCGGATCGATTCATGCAGTGACTTATTTGATTTTCATTATATAGGCTATATTACAAATTTCGCCTGTTTGTAATGAGAGTATAATGAGAAAACAATGTACATGATCCTTCTTCGCAGTTGCGTTGTCGAGCTATATGATATATTCTTTTTTATACATTAACAATCGTGTATATTCTCTTGCCAGTGCTTGCAGTATATAGAAAAACTGAGAGATGGGTAATTCATCTATAATTACAATTATTAAGCAGCATAAATTGTACCCCACATGAAGTCACGTAAGTTCATAGGAAAAGTACACGCACCTACACTGTACTACATCTATTCTCTTCCATGATAAGTTCTAATCAATATCATTAAAATCTATTTGAAGATACCTTAATCAATGGCAAGAATATGTCAAGTATTTCCAATAACGTCGATATTAATTTTCATCAGCTCATTATATCTGATAATTTCAACATTACCTTCAAACATTGTCACATTATAAAATGAAAATATATTAATGTTTGCTATGATTTTTGTGAAAAATCAATTTTCTAATTGGTAATTGGAAATCCATCAAAAACCTTACAAAATAGTAAACTATAAAATCACGATTTATGAATAGAGAAATCTGCAACAAAAATGTCTTTATTCAGAAATTTAATTGTAGTTTATCAGCCCACTGTATCAGAGGTTTGAAAGAACATCATCACGATCTTCCTGACCCATTAACGAGATTAACGAAATTGTAGTATACTATTAACTTCTAAAGATATTTTATTGCAGCAATTAGTATTTTCTAAAATAAGTCATTAAATTGCATAGATTTTGTAAAAACTTTTAACTTTTACCGACTATTTTTTCTTTTCATTTACCTTTAATAAGATTATGAGATTATGTTAAATTAACAACTGTAAATTGGCATAAGTGTTTAAATGGTTTAAAAATCCATAATCACATAAGTTTGTAAATCATCAATTTCATGTTTTTAATTCAAGATTGTATCTAAAAGCATTTAGTCTAACGCAATTATCAACTTAAACAGTTAAAGTAGAGCAGTGTGGGAAAGCAACCCAAATATAGCTACATTGTAGATATTTTCAAACGTGTATTAGAACATAATATTTCTATCTACTTTTAACTGTTTTTCCTTATGCAATAGCACTATTAACTCAACACCGCAGTTGATGTTGAGGACTTGAAAAGTCAGAGAACCGCGATAAATCTGCTACCCCGGTTTTGACTAGGAGGCAAAATCAACATAGATGTCATCTAAGCTAAGCCATTCAACTGAAGTTAACAACACATTAGTATACCTGAGGGTATCTTCTAACCTGTAGCCATTCTTGGTCATCAAACTTTGACTGAAAGTACACAAATGATTCATTGCGTTTGTTATCATGTTTTTGTCCCAGACTAAACCATTAAGACATATCCAGGTCGTTTTTTTGACGCAATTGATGAGAGATCGATGAGTCTTATTTCTGTTAGTTTTATTGTAAAGACACTTGACTTTGTGTTTCCTGTGTTCCAGATATTTCAATTTGTTGCAGAAAAGTGAAAACATTTGCTGCGTCTTGGGACTATCTTTTGACAGTATAGTCATTATCCCAATGGATAATGTGTGATTCATGAAGACTCTTCACAGGTATAAACACATTTACCTGGATCAAAAGTCTGAAAGTTTTGCTTACAATGAATATGATGAATTTCTTATATGACAACATGTAGATTTCTCATAGCATTTCAAATTATTTGAATTTTTGGTAATTAATGGAAAGAAAATATAAAACAGAAATGAAAATCTGATCTTTTTGTGACAGTTTGCTTGATTAACAGATACTACATTTTCATAGTACCACCCAGGAAATTACACTGAATTTTCTTAGTTAGTTAGTATGTTTGCAGAGACCTATGCATTTTATTCCCTTTGTTTACATCAAATGAACTTTCTAATCGAGGAAGCGGTTCGTATAAAATAAAATGTCATGATCCTTATCAGATATATTATTGGCCTTATTGGAAGTAATACAGAAGCAAGATGATACTGATACTGGAAAAACATTTACCGGATATATTTAGGACTATTTAGTATGCATAAACATTGGTTAAAGAGATCAAATGTCGAACTGGTTCTGCTGGTTCTAAGATCATCCGGGATGATTTCACAATAAAATATCGTATAGGACCAGTGCAATACATCTTACTCTTACTGCCAAGCCACGATCTTAATGTAATTCCCGTTTAAAAATTCTAATTCCAATATTGAAATGAATTGTGCTGTCAACTGCAAGCAACAACACTAAAACTTACAATAAATTTATGGCCCCTTACTTTGTATTTAGATTCTGAATTACAGTAACGGGGTTTTTTTAAAGGCGGGGAAACACTTTTGAGTTATCAGATCCCTTTTTATAAGAATATATTGAAAAAAAATATGTACGATCTATTTAAGTATAAAGTAAGCAACCATACAGGCTCCGTTACGATATTTACAGCATATCCCTTGTACATGTTGTATTATGCAACAATTTGAAATGGTGTTTTATGGTGTGCAAGTGACTGGCAATGATTTATTAGGATTGAATAAAACAAAAACAATTCTTGAACTTCAATGAACGAAACAGACAATTGTATACCTGGATAAAAAAGGTGATTTCCCGAAGCAAAATGCAGACATCATACCTTATGACTCAATCTGTAAACCTCGGCTATATATCTCTAGACACCAGTGTGAGGCTACTTTCCAACAACTTACATGTTTTTGAAAGTAAATATTATACGTGTGGTTCTGCACGTAAACATACTCCAATAACCTGAATGAATATACCGTAGCCTATATCATTTTGTCATATAATCATACACAGACAGATACAAACACATCACGTTGTGTACAAAACAAAATCTGTTGGGATTGGAACCTTTATTTGAACCCTGGACCAGGCCAATGATTTTCCGGACAAGGTTTCAACACTCAGTCAAACAAGATCACAGATCACATTAGTAAGATCCACGTAATATTGATTGGGAATCAAAACTTTTTAACGCTATACCGACGTCTGTAGAGATCAACTCTGGAGTGACATTTTCTTGCATGTCGTACCTTATCCGCCAAATCATATTCCACAACCACATCTCCAAACAAAGTTGATAGCTTGGACGAAACCCACTTTTATAGATGAGGACATGAAATGATGAACATGATGAAAGACAGCAAGGTGCAGTTATCTATTGATAGAATTGCGCCGTTCTTGAAAACAAAAATGTATGGAGTATTGCCATTGAATGGGAACTTTTGTCAAAAAGATACAATCCTGCACCTCACTCATGAAAGATCGTGTGAACTATAATAGCACAAGAATTGAACTCGAGTACAAGGATGTATGTACGTATACCTCGTGATGCACTCTGCTAGCTCTTGAAGGACGATATAAGAGCAAATTCTACAATCTTAAAAAAATGTAAGAAGCATCCCTGAGTCTCCCCTGTTTACAATGATGTCCCTATTCACGAACTAACTATACGAAAAACTGACAAGCAGTTCCAAATCGCTATGTGCATGAAAGCTCAGCCAGTGGAAACAATTTGGGGCCATGGGCATGACAGGCTGGAATGGGTGTTTTTCTTATTATATTACTGATAGAGCACAACTTGAACTTCTGTTGAATACTATATGTTCAGGATGTTGGTGAGCAAGGACTGTAGCTGCAGAGAAGAGCAATCATTTATTTATTTGTTCAATTATCTTCGGCAACTTTTTCTTGATGTACCGATATAATACATGTATACAATTATATAAGATTGTGTAGTAAATAGAAAAATGACATTTTTGTGCCAAAAATATGTAAGTGAAAATCCCTACAGGAAATCTTATAACGTCAATAATTCTGGCCGTATAACAATATGAAATAGGTCAAGATCACAATACATGACTTTATTTTCATTCATTTGTTACCTTTACCCCTTCTAACTTGACATACTGTATATATTTTTGATATATGACAATATGAAAAATATGAGAAATGCTCACATTTCAGTAGCCAATTACGATAAAAACTGAAGGTGAATCAATAGACCATTTAGTTGACAAAATAATATATCATATAAATCTCAAGGGATAACTTAATATGGAAAGGGTGTTTTTCTTGTACGTATTACGCCTCAAGGTGTAGATATAAGGAATTGCATAGAGTATGTTGGTGCCAAAGTATTGTGACTAATGTGACAATGCCCGTGATTGTGAGATATAGAGTTATAATCTCAAGTTAAAACACGTCAGCATTTTCCTGAGTTGACCAGGAAACCTGAATTGATACTGGAATTTTGTTTCCACAAGGTTTAAATACCAAGTTCAAAAGTTCGAATGCGGTATCCTCCAGTCCAAGCAACAACGAAATGATTTCTGTTACTAAATTTGAAAATCCGATTTAGTAGTTTACAATTGTATGAAGTTTTTTTAAATATTATTCTTGGCACAATATGCTCTATTTTGGGCAAGTTTTACATTTTTTTTAAAAGGTTGCATTCTACATCAAGTGAATGCATAAAAATATAAAAGTTGTCATATTTAAAACATGAATTAGCAAACACAAGATCACAGTCGCGTTTTTGTTCATGTTTCCAGGTTTTTTATGAAACCCTTTTAAGAAAACATCTTCTTTGAATGGAATAATCATATGATGTCAAGTCAATTATTTATATTGGGATGGGATTGTTATCGTTATTGCTGAAATTATTCAATGATGACGTAAAAGTATGACGGTTGTGAAATATTTGGATTATGTGTATGGAGACCCCTTGAGATATATTGTTCTATAGTCTATATAAACTCTTATTTTGCAATCGCGCGCCAAAATTTGACAAACAATTGTCTAAACAAAGGTTTTTCTTTCTTTTTCAGATCAAGCACCATGGGAATGGAAACATCCTGGTGGTGAAGATCAGTAAATCGAGGAACAATCGACAGAACCAACAGAAGATGCTGCAGGAGCTGGAACTGTTGAATAAACTGAAACACCCAAACGTTGTCAGGTAGGATAGAATTATCATGTATATATCTTGTAAAATATATTGTGCTGTGATAAATGTTATTATAGTACATGTAGTATAAGCTTACTGTTTCAAATTTAATGAATTTAGGTAGATTTTTGGCAATACACCATGCTTTCAGATATTAAAGATTACTTTTGAGTCAGTAGCCAAAGATCATGTCATTATGTTAAAAACAAAATTGTCTTACTGCTTATTTGCAGCATCATGATCATACAAATTATTGTTACATCTTAACGCGTTTGATATGCACGATCTGCATGACTTTGGGTGTTAAAAGCTATTATCGTTGATTATGTGCGATGTTGTTATCAGTTGTCATTGTCGCCTGTTTGTACTTAGAGTAAGGGCAACAACTTTTCTTAACATTGAGATCAATCTTAGATACAATAAAAGGAAAAGGAAATAAATTGGATTATTAATCGTAAAGCTAAAGCCTTTTAAATCTTAAGCAATGAAATATTTTATGCACCCCATCTTTCGAGAAATTATTCAAATTCTCTTTAGGCATTATTACAAATATTTATCATTATATTGAGTTCTGATATTAAATATGAAAAAGTGTTTCAAGTATTAATTGAAACGTTGATTTTAAACTTGTGGTTTAACATATAAAAATACTCTTTGTGTGATGCCTCTCTATAAAATGCTATGGTACGTTTAATACTGTAATAAAAACTTTCTACCTCTAGCTCATACTATTGTTAATTTCTATCGTCGAAATATATACTTTCTGTAGTATTGCTTAAATTATATTTGATAATTCATGGGAGTTTGGGTCTTATGTCGTAGAAGTATAGACACCCAGTAATTTATTGGTATTTGTTCACATTGCTTTTGTCAGTCTTTCTTTTATTTTTTTCTCCTTTTCCTTTTATGGCGATCATGAAAAACGTTATACCAACTTACATCGTAAAACAGATAATTTCTCTCTTCAGTGTAATTCCATTCTTATTTTTATTCCAGGTGCTTTAAAATCTGTTTCTAAATGTCATTATCGACATACCGTAGTAGTACAGAAACGTACTTAACTAGGACATAAAATACTTATATAGCTCACTTTTGCAAATGGAATCCGTTTACATAAAGATAATAATGTTCACCAAGAATGTTTAGATTACCCAGTTTTTGTTTCTAGTGAGAAAATCTTTACGTCCGTGCATTAGAGCAATTGCCTTGACAGAAAAATAGTGAACGAAATGTTGGTTTATTTATTTATGTATGTATCTATTTAAAAACGAAATTCAACAGCTGCGTTTTAATAAATGTAATACTTATAAGAATCATGAGAATGATAACAATATATCTCTTATATTTTTCCAGGTACATGGGAGCGTGTGTAAAAGAGGGTCATATTCATCCGCTATTGGAGGCAAGTACACATAATTAATTAATACCAGGGAAATGGCAGGGATGTTGTCTCCCCTTTTTCTTCTTCTTTAAGTTATTGCAAACTAACATTATGGATATTTTACAAATATTTATCATGTTATAATAGGATTTGCACATGTAAATTTTTATTTTGAAAGAGTTCAAATCAAATAGAATAAATCTGCAGGCAATGTGGCATTATTTTTCCTCACCTCTAACAGACGGATGAAATGATAACCGCAAATCCCAGTCGTGTTAGATATCCATCATTAAGTGACACCTCTGATAATCACATTTTGTAATGTATCTCCTTTGCAGTATGTAAATGGAGGATCACTTGAAGATGTACTCAAAGATGAGAAAGTGGCATTGTCATGGCAACAGAAGGCTTGCCTAGCAACGGATATAGCAAGAGGGATGGAGTATTTGCATTCTAAAAATGTTTGCCACCGTGACCTGAAATCAGAGGTAGGTTCATCCTGGAAATAGATGTGACATTTCACAATTGTCTTTAGATTGTAACAATAACATTACATTTCATGAATTGCAATTTTGATTTGATCTTGATGACCATCTCTTGGTGTAATAAAATCTCAAATTACATATCCAATGAAGCTATTAAGTAGTAGACAACTGAGATAGCATGCAGTCCATGTGTGTATAGAGCAACTAACATGATGAAAAATTAAATGCACATTAAATATCGTCCTTGTGCAGATTGTGGCCATTTTACAACCACACCTACGCCCCCCCCCCACACACACACAGGTACAAAATACTGCAAAATGGCTCTTAACTATTTCGCAGGATCTAATTCATTAAACGCAAAGTCACCTTTTTAAGCAAGACATGTCACGTCTCTTTGTAAGACACTAATCTACATATCATGTTTTAAGGCAAGGATGTCACTTTTGTAAGACATGTCTTTTGAGACCGTTTCTAGACATGTCTGACTGCAAGACACGTCTTGTTGACAAGACATGTGTTACAAGATCTACCATATCATGTTAACACGCCATTTCATAGTAAAAAGGGAAGCGACTTTAAAACAAATAAATTGTCATTATTGTCCATCACGGTGTCAGTGTTATTAATATTTTTGTTAGACACGTTTTTGCATTTGGATTCAAACGTTATTTTTGAGTAAGATACTAGTAAAATGTTCTAAATCAGTATCCTGTGAATTCCCGCTTGATTTAACTAAATCATTTTATTTGAGCCATTATGGCGTCATATGCGAGCTAGGAGTAAGAGTCAATTTAATTCCGTTACTTTTAGTTCAAATAGATGTTATTATTTCACTGAAACGGAAGATGGTAAGAGGAAATAATTGACTTTACTGGTTTTAGAATTAGATTGATGAAAATGTATTGGATTAATCGTTACTTGTTTTCCTGATGGATTCATGTCGTTCAAAATCAAGTAATATTCAAAGGGTTCTCAAATGGTATTTTTGAGTAAGATAGATTGGTCTAATTCAGTATCCATGTGAACATGGTGAATTCCCGCTTGATTTAACTAAAATCGCTTTATTTGGACCATTATGACGTCATATATGCTAGCTAGAAATAAACGTCAATTTGATGCCCATTCCTTTAAGTTCAAATAAACGTTTTCATTTCACTGAAACGGAAGATGGTAAGAGTGAATTATTGACTTTACTGGTGTTAGAATTAGATTGATGAAAATCTATTGGATGAATTGCTTCTTATTTTCCCTGATGGACTCATATTCAAAGGTTTCTCAAAAGCCAAATCACCAGAAAGAATTTGGTGCAGCTGAAACCTCTTTAAACTGGCAGTTTCTGTCACTCATGCTGTAATTGTTTCGAATTGATATCTGAAGATATGGAAAGCTATGGACCCACTGAACATGCTGTAGATATTTAAAAAAATAAATAAAATTGTTTATATTTTGGGGGAAAAAATGTTGAAGTTGTCCCGAAAGTCGCCGATGATGTTGTTACCGTCTGCACCTGCACGTAGAAAAAGTTGTTGATATTGCAATACATTGCTAATGTGATCTTTTTGATGAAAAACTTTCTTCAACAGAATTGCCTTATACGCAGATCAAGCGAGAACAATTTTGAAGCCGTAGTGGCTGATTTTGGCCTTGCTCGTGTTGTAGAGTTGGATGATGACCCCAATGATGACCTTGGAGATGATGATGCCGATGTAGGCCGTCCACAGCAAGAATCACCAAGGAGGATGTCACTAGTAAGTCAACATGATTTTTGTCCTATTCACTTTTCAAGATTATACCATTCACATGTTTAAAAGAATATGCAATACTTTGCAGGCTATGAACAAATATATTATACAATCAATATAGTTTCTACAAGTATTCATCATAAGGACGTTTACCTTTCCAAAACTGTATACTATTTTACTACAAGCAGTCTTGGGTAGAAAAAAATTATGCATTTAATATAAGGAATGAAATAATTATCAACTACTAATAAAAGAAACTCAGTTTTTTAATTATGTCAAGAACTATTGATTAACTTTAAGTAAGTAGTTTATTTTTATTATTAATTATACACTAAAAAAACGCGTTTTTTTCTTTATAGGTTGGTTCGCCATTTTGGATGGCTCCAGAGATCTTACGGGGTGAAGAATACACCAAAACTGTGGATGTGTTCTCATTCGGTATCATCCTGTGTGAGATTATGGCAAGGATATCGGCTGATCCAGATGATCTACCACGCAAAAATGTGAGTATGAGATGTCAGATTTAACACACGTTTTTAAAAACATAGATGACGTGAGCGACCACCGTTTTAAATTTATTGCGAACTGATTTCCTTTCCAATTATTTTCCCTTGATGTGCTTTTCTCATCTGCCATTTAACTACTTTTGTTTTGAGGTAAAGTTGAGTTAAAAATATAAACATAAATATGATTAGAATATAAATGTTGGGCAACAACAAATTTTCATTTTCTAGTTGAGATTGCCATTATATTCCACACACCTTCCAAAGTCTAGAAATTGAAAATGAAACAGGGCAGATTACACTCTTAGAAGGCCGGGATCAAATATACGAGTAGTTTTCGGGATCATTTTATTTTGATCCTTTAAGGATCACTTTTGATCCTTTAAGGATCACTTTTGATCCTTTTGCGGATCAATATATACAAATGGATCAAATTCACCAGGATCATTTTTGATCCTTTTTTAGGATCATTTTATTTTGATCCTTTTTGATTACAATACCAAAGTTTTGATCCGTATTTCTGGATTACTTTGATACGGAAAGGATGAGCTCACATTTTGATACCGCGTTTGGATGCAACGTGATGTTTTGTTTCATATTTGAGTACACCCCATTACCGCTACACAGCGGGAATGTATACTATGGTGTAACATGTATAAATACGTTGATTTCATCACACAGTCCCGTGGTCGAGTGGTTAGAGCATTGGTCTCGTAATTACCAGCAGGTATACGTATAAGTGCGGCGTGGGTTCAAACCCTGCAAGGGTCACTTCAGTGTGATGTTTTTATGCAGATCTTTTTTATAAGAAATATTTGATCCTTTTTTCGGATCAAAAATTGTGATCCTTATTTTGGGATCATTTTGATCCTTAAAGGGTAAGCTCATATTTGATACCTAAAAAGGATCAAAATTGATCCTTTTTGTCTCATATTTGATACTTTCTTTCTAAGAGTGTAGCTTACATTTTACATAGTCACATTATATAATTCAATACATTAAATTGCCTTTGCCTTCCTGTCCTAGCTGTATCAAATATCAGAAACAACTGAAAGATCTACTTTACTGAGAATGTTAAAGAGATGTTCAACAGTTCTTGTTTGTTTGTTTATTGCTGTTATTGTTATTCTTTTAGCAAAACACTGGTATTCATATTTTATTTTACAGAATTTTGGTCTTGACATTGATGGATTTCGTGAACTGTGTCCTTCCGGTTGTCCAGAATATATGCTTCAACTCGCTGCAGACTGCTGTTCTGTAAGTGCACAATACATGAACAGTATGTTCAATACAATACAATACAATACAATAAAACAGAATTGAATACATGCAATACGATGCAATGCAATGCATTATAAGACAACAAACAATGTAATAAACAAGATAATATGTACTGGATTATATTTCAATACAGCGTAATACAGAACAGTGCAATTTATTTTTATGTTATAATGTATACAATTCGGTAAAATACAATTTTTTCAGGTACTAAAAAGTATAGTGACAGGTTATATCAGTTTGAGCTACTTCGTAGTAACTAAAATCAAGTCTATTAACATTATGCATACTCTACGTACTATTCGAATTTGAGACAGAAAAAAAGTATGAATAATATAGGCCTATAATAGATAATCAATATAACCAACTTTATCTTTGCTCCAGTATCTTCAAGGAAATTTAGGATTAAGTGAAGACATTAACTCATTTTGTTTTCCTTATAGATGATCCCAACCAAACGACCATCATTTACTGAAATTTACCACCGTCTGTGCCACATCAATCACCAATTAACCACACCAGAGAAAACACAGTCTGAGGAAACTAGAGATCACCAAGACAACATTTCGACAGAAGATATAGAAACTGAAATCCATCAAAATAGTGTAATTAATAACAGTGATCATGATATCACTCAACACAAAACGGAACTAAATGGATCATCTTGTAAAGCAATGACAGAGACAGAATATTATGCAAATGAAAATACACGTTTAGACAAATCAGCAACTCACAAGTGTACTTCAGGCGTTCAAAATTTGGCGCTCGCAAAACTGAAAAACAATTCTCGTGTACAGAGGGCGCTCTATACAATATCAGCTGCAGTTTTGTTTGTCTTGATATCAACCTTCACTACTATCAACTATTGGTACCTACTTTACATACTTCTCTTGATACTTGTGCCTTCAACATTATTCACCTTGTATCCAATATCTATGCAGAAATGGTGGCGAGAAAACCACTTGAGTTTTAAAGTAAGCAACATTTTCGCAAATTTGGGTCGTCGTCTTAGTTGGAACACATCAACCAATGTAGACATTGATAATAACAAAAATACCGACGCATCAGATCAGAAACATCACCCCAATGGTAATGTTCTGGTACCTTCTGTTGAGAATGAACCTTCGTCTGAGATTGAAACTGTTGATCCAAAACACGATACTTATACAGAGAGTGGCAGGTCAATTTCAGACAATCATACTTTAAATAATCTCCCAGTAGAATTGAATAGTACTTGTCCAGATCTTGCAAACATTTTACCCAAATCTATGTTGACAAGGAGGAGGTTGTCCAAAACTTTATACCGTTCTGGGAGTTTTAGTTTACATGATAGTATTGAAGAACTTGAAGGTGAGACTAGAGCATCATAATCAAAGTGGTACTTGCGAAAATTGTTCATGACGTAATACACATTTATTATACATGAGTACAGTACACGACCATTTGAAGTACATTGTTCCAATAGCGACAAAACAAATCCGACAGTTTCAATCACCCCATCGATATTGATCTAATTATAATGCATGAATGACAGCTGTTCGCTCTGTGATTGGTTACACCTATGCCGAGCCCCTTTTACCCGGGGGGAGGGGGGGGCACTAAAATATAATGTTGTAGGCATTGCGTGACCAAGAAAAGGGTGAATTAGGGTTGTTTTTGAGGACTGAAGGGTGTATCAGGTGACACCGTTTAGGATATCAAAACAGCCATTTTGGGCAATTTTCAATAAATACTTTTTCAAACCCTAGTGTGAAAAAAGTATCGATAAAATCCCGATTTAGGTTGTGAACAGATGAAAAAGGGTATATTTTGGCTTCAGAAACCTCCACCCTTTAGGAGGTGTTTTAGAAACTGTGGTCACGCTATGCCTATAATATTATACTTGAGTGGCCCGGGCCCTTTTATGATGTCATTATACCGTACTCTTAATGTACATCCAACCACATAAACAAAGTAATAACAAATCCATTTTTACAAAATTTGGAAAACTTTCAGTCAATCCTGTATAAACTTAGAAAAATAATCATGTTGAAACCATGATAGAAATTAAAGACTGAAAAAAACGTTAAATTAACATGGTCAAATAAGCTGAAAATGTTTGACTGGCGTATGACTCTTTTAGGGGCGTTTGACTGGCGTATGACACAATGCCCAATTACCACAGATGTCTCGTAAAAATTGTAAGGCAATCCCCTATAGTTTGCTTTTTCTGGTATTTTAATTCGGGATTTAAACAGTCCATCAAGTCGTTGATAGTCTGTAAATAACATTGATATCCAGCTAAAAAGGTTGAAAACAACGGTTTTTCTAATCCAAGCGTTTTACGTCATGTATACAACATATTGATGGTCATTATTTTCTGTTTTCTATCGTTGCGTGTTCAAGTACACGGCATAAAGTACATGTGCTGACCTCGGTTATTTAGAAACTGTTGAATAAGGTCAATAGATATGTTGAGACTTCAAATGGTCGTGACACCTTCGCGACTGAATACAATCATGTTCTCTTTAGTCTTCTCAGCTTATAACCTATGCATTATCTTCTGCCACGCGAGAGGAGACAAGATAGGGAACAATACAATTGGGCAAGTAAACACCTTGCATTCATTTGCCTTATGTTGTTTCAACACTTTGGTTTGTATTTTTACTTTGAAGGATCATCATAACAAAACTGTGATCCTCTGAATCCATCAATGTGATCCTTATTTTATTTTCCTTATAATACGTGTAATTTAAGAAATGATATCTTATCACTTGTGCTTAATGTTTTTACTTATCAATATGTTATGTCCTTTACACTTGCCATGAGTATTTTGTCAAATTATATATGATATTGGACAACAATAAACTATAAAAATACGCAGTTTTATTAAATGCATGTGGTATAGT